>CALSFV010000437.1:0-147748 GCA_943737045.1 Parapristionchus giblindavisi
CGATGTATTATCCGAAGAATCCAACAAATCAATCGATAATCTTCATTACCGTACTATAACTTTAGTCTAATCATCGATCACGAACTGATAGTGAGAAATGAGAATGAAGAGACGATGAATATAGAACCAATGACAACTATGATAAACACTAATGCATCTCTTCCATGTTTTCTCATTCATTTTTGCAACATCACGAGGATCTTTTTAGTAGGAAGGAAGAATAAGAATATTCGGCTCCTTGTTTTCTTCCACATTTCTTGCTAATTCATTTATATATGGGAAATTCTTTTTTCTTGTTTTGTATGTTTTCTTGATGTATCTTACGTGTTTCTATTGAATGTTTTCGTTCTGTTCCATATATGCGACTGTTTTTTTCATTAGTATCTGTTATGGGAAATGGAGTAGAGCATGGTTTCCCATTACGAGATATAATTTACACAACTGGAGGCTTTTCGCTCTTTCTCTGAATTTTCGGCGACATTTGTCTTTATACAATTTCTCAGAAACCTGCTCATCTCAAAAATGGTATAATTTACTTATTTATCATGGTTTAATGTTGTTTCTTTGTTCGCTCCCACGCATCTTCCGTAACTAAATATCCAGAAGGAAAATAGAATGATTGTTTTGAAGATAAAGAAAGAGCAAAAAGAAAGAAAAAGAAGAATAAAGGAAATAGAATGAAATGATGAGAAGAAGTATTCAATTGAAGAAAACAATAAGAAGAAGAAAAAGAAATATCTCCTACTTCTTCTTCTCTTTCTATTGATAAATGCATTTATATCATTATTTATTCCATGAAGTTTCAACGTAATATGCCATATTCTCACTTTTTATCTCCTCCATTTTAAGATGAATTTCTTGTTTAGCAAATAGAGTAAATGTCAGGAAGTTTCATTCATAAATATCCTCTCTTTAGATTATAAATCTAAACATAACTCGAATTACTCTGAAATATCTTCATTCTAGTCATATTCGATCATTCTTTTCTCATTTTCTTTCGTTCTTTCTTTCCATATAATCATTTCTTTCTTCTTTTTTTTGTTCAGTCTTCTTTTGCACACTTACTTATTACATTAGGCCTTCTTCTTCTTTCTTTCTTTCTACAAATGGACCCATCACTACAATTTGAATCCAATCCAGTCTTTTCTTATCAACAACAAAGAAGAAGAACCACTATCATGGACTGCATGCAGTGTATTTATGTTAGTTTATTTTATTTATTTATTTATTTGTTTATTTAAATACTGAAATATTTCAGAGAAAACATAGTTAGTGCTTAGTTAGGGTAATTATAGAAGGGGAATGTTTTATTGAGTGGAAAGAGAAAGAGGAGTCAATTAATCTATCTATCTTCTATCTTCTTTCTTCTTCTTCTTCTTCTTTCATATTCATTCATTGACTAGACTCGATAACTCTTTCTCTATTCCTAATTCTCATTCAATTATATTACAAATTTCTCGGTTATAATGCTGTTTTCTGACATAACAAATTGCAATTTGTAAAAAAAACCAATAGCGAATTAAATTCTCTTAAAGGCATTTCAGAAAATTTATTTACCAAGCGTCGTCGCCAAATAACTTTCAAATTTGCGATAATTAATAAATTTGACTGAAAATCCATAATAGAGTGGCCTCTTTTTTCTTGTTGTTGTAGAAAAAACAATGTATCATATTCTATGTATGTTTTTATTCATATGAGTTTGACTAAGGACTCTTTCCGACACTTTCTTTGTCTACGAGAGAACATTGTCAGAGCAGAGAGTTTCAAATTATTTTGAGGTGTCGCCTTTATTACTCATTTACTGACACTTCTTTTTTATTCACTTCATAAAACGAATTTGTTTAATCAATTTGATTATCATGTGACAGTTCATTAGACGTTCCTAATGATATATTTCATCTCTTTATCTAAAATGAATGAAATCTGATTCATTGTCCTTATTCATGCTAGACTCGTCAGCTGTTCAATGAGATGTGCTCATGTTCCCACATCTCTACTTCTACCTCTCTCCCTCTCCCTCTCTCCCTCTCCCTCTCTCCCTCTCCCTCTCTCCCTTTCCCTCTCCCTCTCCCTCTCCCTCTCCCTCTCCCTCTCCCTCTCCCTCTCCCTCTCCCTCTCCCTCTCCCTCTCCCTCTCCCTCTCCCTCTCCCTCTCCCTCTCCCTCTCCCTCTCCCTCTCCCTCTCCCTCTCCCTCTCCCTCTCCCTCTCCCTCTCCCTCTCCCTCTCTCCCTCTCCCTCTCCCTCTCCCTCTCCCTCTCCCTCTCCCTCTCCCTCTCCCTCTCCCTCTCCCTCTCCCTCTCCCTCTCCCTCTCCCTCTCCCTCTCCCTCTCCCTCTCCCTCTCCCTCTCCCTCCCCTTCTCTCCCTCTCCCTCTCCCTCTCCCTCTCCCTCTCCCTCTCCCTCCCCCTCTCTCCCTCTCCCTCTCCCTCTCCCTCTCCCTCTCCCTCTCTCCCTCTCCCTCTAGAAACTTTCTCTACCCATCATCACTAATATCTCCATCTCTTCTCATTCATCATACTTCTCATTCTCTATTCTTCATCATCTTCTACTTTTCTCTTCATTCAAAATGTTAGAAAGGGTATGCATAACTTTCCAATCTCTAGATTGGTTCCAGAATACGGGATGCTCTATAGGGAGAGGGAGAGGGAGAAAGGATAAGGAGAGGGAGAGAGTCGGTCTTACTCTTAAGATCTATGTACTCATTGTTGACTTGACATTGAAAAATGGGCGGAGTTTCATTTTAAAGATGTTATTTGATATCCTTGTTTGTAGTAGTTAATGACTAATAGTATTACTCTTCTTATTCATTTTCTCTCTATTCAAGATGCCTACACTTCGACTCAATATGGTATTTGCACAAGAAAAGTTCATGGCTGGCGATCCTCTCATAGCTAAGGTATACGGTAGAAGTAATCAATCGATAATATGAATTCTGTTTGAGATCCTGGTCGATTCGAGTGATCCGGATACTGTAATAGAAACATTAGTAGCTGAGATTCGAGGAGTAGGGAAGACTGGATGGATTAATGTACATACTGATAAAATATTCGAAAAAGAAACTGTTTGTTTATTTAATTATTTTAATTGATTAAAATATATTGATAATCAGGTTTATTGGTCACATAGAATGTTATTGTCATCACAGAGTAATTTAACTCCTGGCAGACATAGTTTCCCCTTGAATGTATGTTTCATTTATATATTTTATGTAATTCATATCTTGGAAAAAGATAGTAATCGAGGGCGATATCTCGAATAGAAAATGATAGATAAGGATGGAAGAGGAAGAGCAGACATAGCAAAGATCACTTGGGATATTTCATCTATGGCCTTAGGGAGTTTTAAAATGATTAGACTGTTCTCAACTAATTAGTCTCTCATCTGTGGAAGGAACAGAAGAGAAGATAGAATAGAATGAACAAAGAGTAATTATCAGAATGAACAAGAGGAATTAATTATTTATTCACTTCATTCAAATAGATTCAAATTCCTGAGGATTGTCCATCAAGTTATGAATCTCAATATGGAACTATTCGATATGATGTAAGAGTTAGATTGGATGCTAATCATGAACAGGTATAATCAATAATCATGAAATAATCATCAAAGAATCAATCACTAAATCGACAATTATAGGCGACATCAGCAGAAAAGTTTCCATTTTTGATAATATCTCGTTCATTTCTAAATTCACTTCCAACCAATCTTCTATCTCCTATTGACTACTCTGAAGAGGTATTACAATCTAGTATCACAAATATCAAATTATATAACTTCCATACAAACACACCCAAAATATATTATCTAGTCCATGAAAATGAAAAGAGTGGAAAAAATAAATTGAAATTTGCAGATAGATTTTACCTGTTGTACTCTTCCATTCGGTACAGTTTCATTCAAAGTTCATTTGAAGAGAACTGCTTATGTTATTGGAGAAGTTAGTTGAATAATATATTAAGTTGAAAATGAATGAATAAGATATGAGATACTCAGAATAGCAAATGTATTGCCTTTCTTTCTATACTTACTTCTGGAATAAGTTATTCATCTAGCTGAACTCATCTCCTTAGACAAAAACAAAAAGATTTCCGAAAATAAAGTGAATATTACAGAGAGTTGAGCCAATTGTCTATGTGAGGAATCGATCAAGAAGACAATTGAAAGATGTCACGGCTTATCTTCTTGCTAAGAGTCAATATGAAGCAAGGTGAGAAGATTATAGATGGAGAGGGAGAGGGAGAAAAGGAGAGAGGGAGAGAAGGATAGCGATACTGAGATGGAGAGGGAGAGGGGGGAAAGGAGAGAGAGGCAGAGAGAGGGAGAGAGAGAGGGAGAGAGAGGGGAGAGATGATAGAAAGAGTGGGAGAGAACCTATGGAGAACACTTCAGTGCATCTCATATTCCCGAACTAGAGTTGTTTACTTGAGTAGACGATTAGGGAATAATAATATTAAAAGATTTTAAAATAATAATTAAAGGAGTCGATATGAACATGTGGATGAGAAGAAATTAGCAGAGATTATAATGGATCAATCGAATCTTGGATTTGTACCATCAAGGAGTAATCAGGTTTCATCTTTATCTTATAGTTTATTCGAATCGTCAAATTATCGTTTTCTGACTCTCTCGCTCTTCTTTAGCATGCATTTAAAACCAACATTTTGGGAATTTGGAAAAAAACTAACACTCCATGATTTTGACAGACTCAGGTTTTTTATTATTTCAAGTTCCCTTTAAAAAACAACAAGGAATTAAACTGATACATGTAAACACTAATGAATTTTCGATGTCTGTCGTTGATGTCATGTAAATTTGTAGACTCAAACAATTTGCGCGACCGCTAAAAAATTCCTTCATTCCCATGCGTTGTTTTCAATTCTCTGTTTCACAAATTCTTTCTCCAAAATCTTTAGTTCGCTCGCTGCGATAGAGAGTCCGATAGAGAGTGCGAAGTGACCACGTTCTATGCTAATCCTTCCCCTTTCTCTCCTCTAATACGTGCATCTCCAAAACTCCATTCGCAAAAAAACACTGCGGAGCTTTTGGGATATTTTTAAAGAATTTTTTAAATAGAAATAGAAAAAAAGGTTTTAAAAGTTTAGTTCAATGTGGGATTTGCATCACTGAAAACGCTCGAAGGGAATATGTCGAGCAGAGTGGGGGGGGGGCGGTGAATCTTGAATGATGAATGTCATTTAGACAATGAAAGACCAATAACCCAAAATTAACAACAAAAAAAAACTAAACCTACTAATATCTTCGAGCACTCGTATGAAATCAATTTCAACATAAAACCCGCAGCACGAGTTCTTAGGATCCCCTTGTAAGAAGAAATTTAAAACCCTGAGATACACCATGAAGAACTTAAAACATCCATAATATGCGCCTGTGTTAGTATAACGATTAGTGATGAATTCCATTGAGTAAAAAGAAAGATTCACTTCGCTTACAATTTGTTTTTTCTATATGATATAAATGTATTTTCTTTCTATTTTTCTTTCTCTTAGGAACAATGCTTAGCAAATTTATAGCGCTTTTTCTTAGTCATGTGTTGGCTCTGTTCTACTTTACGGGTCCCATGAAAGTTTACCGGTCCCAAAAAAGTTTACGGGTCCCATGAAAGTATGCCGGTCCCAAGAAAGTTTACGGGTCCCATGGAAGTTTACCGGTCCCAAGAAAGTTTACGGGTCCCATGAAAGTTTGCCGGTCCCAAGAAAGTTTACGGGTCCCATGGAAGTTTGCCGGTCCCAAGAAAGTTTACGGGTCCCATGAAAGTTTGCCGGTCCCAAGAAAGTTTACGGGTCCCATGGAAGTTTACCGGTCCCAAGAAAGTTTACGGGTCCCATGAAAGTTTGCCGGTCCCAAGAAAGTTTACGGGTCCCATGAAAGTTTGCCGGTCCCAAGAAAGTTTACGGGTCCCATGAAAGTTTGCCGGTCCCAAGAAAGTTTACGGGTCCCATGGAAGTTTACCGGTCCCAAGAAAGTTTACGGGTCCCATGAAAGTTTGCCGGTCCCATGGATTTTCACCAGTCCGAAGAATTTTTAACGGTCCCATAAAACTTTACTCCCACGAATCGGAAATAATTAGTTTTTTTTCCTGCATACTATTTTTTCATTGCATTTTGATAGTCACAACTCAATTACTCATTAGAGTTTATCGTGCAATAAAGGAGATAACGGCTAATTGATCGAGAGAGGGAGGTGGGGTGCTATATCTACTTCTGAACAACACATTGCATCTTCAATCTCTTGATTACATGACAAATGCTGATATAGGCGTATAAACGTACTCATTCATTACTGGCACTGGCACTATTACTGGCACAGCGTAGTGAATGACATTATGAAAATCTTAGAGCGCTTACTTTTCCTGAATTTTCTACTCGTATGTTAACGGTAAAGTTTGATGGGACCGGTAAAATTTCTTGGGACCGTTAAAATTTCTTGGGACCGTTAAAATTTCTTGGGACCGTTATAATTTCTTGGGACCGTTATAATTTCTTGGGACCGGTGAACTTCCATGGGACCGGCAAACTTTCATGGGACCCGTAAACTTTCTTGGGACCGGTAAACTTCCATGGGACCCGTAAAGTAGAACAGAGCCCATGTGTTTTGGATACATTTATGTATCACATTGTTATTTATGTGCAAATGGAAGAAAGAATATGTAATAATCGAACATTGATGCAAAAAATGACAAAGAGTACAGTGTAGTGATGAGTTGATTTTGAATGTCGCATACTGTTTCATTATATTGTATTCTAATTAGTAGAAAGAAATTAAATAAATCAAAATATTTATTATTGAGGAATTCGATGTATGTGTTCTTCGAATACCATTTGATGCTCCTCCAACACAGAAATATTCAAATGATACTAATCTATCATATCATCCTATCATAACTATTCATTATGTATTGAAGATCACTGCGTTACCAGGTATGAA
Source organism: Parapristionchus giblindavisi (assembly GCA_943737045.1). Taxonomy (NCBI): domain Eukaryota; kingdom Metazoa; phylum Nematoda; class Chromadorea; order Rhabditida; family Diplogasteridae; genus Parapristionchus; species Parapristionchus giblindavisi. The sequence goes on from CALSFV010000437.1 coordinate 6,945, forward strand.
CATTAATCATTCACAATATTAATTATTTTGAATCTCTATCGATGAATGAGAATAGAGTGGGATAGTCGTGAAAGATCACTCTTTTTTACATTTATCTTGATCAACTATGCGATGGGTCACTGCATCTTTATCGATATGATGGTTCCATTGATCCTTGTTTCTTACAATATTCATAAAGCCTGATCCAACTTTCTTTTCAAATTCATCATCTTAATTAGATTATAAAGATTTCCATCCCTAAATATGTCTAGATTAATTTACTTTTTGCACAATTAGGGAAGCTTTATGGAATACATATGAAGTGTTCTATGAAAACTTCTTAGATTCTTTCTCTCTTCTCACTTATTCTTTTGATCTGTGTGTCAGCAGATGTAAATAGATGACTAGACAGAGGAAGGGTTATAAAATAGAATATGAAGAGGGAGGGATGAAAAGGGGAGAGGGAGAGGGAGAGGGAGAGGGAGAGGGAGAGTGAGAAGTGAATCAACTACTTGACCCATTGCAGGTATTGAACTAGAGATTCCTCTTCTTGTCACAGCAGCTCATTCAGAAGAAAGGATTATGCTCTAAAGAATGAATAGAACTAATTGAGAAGAGAACTAACTATTATCGTTGTTTCCATCTATTCTTGTTTCGTATCTCGTACTGGAAAGGAGAGGAAGAGCCACAAGGCAGAGGGAGAGGGAGAGAGACAGAGATCCGAAAGGGAGAGGGAGAGACAGAGATCGAAAAAGGGGAGAGGGAGAGAGTACACAACGTGTCATGGTTTCTCTTCTTCTTTCTTCACTCTCTTCATTCCATATAATCTATGTACTATCTCCTCTTCTCTTCTTTCTCTTCTTTCTCTTCTTTCTCTCTTTCTCTATTCTCTCCTCTTATTCTCATTCACTACACGTGTTCATTCCATTCTTTCACTATGCTTTACCCTTCTTTCTTTGTTCCATTATTGATTGATTACTAATCAATATATTCATTGTTGTCATTGATCCTTATGTGTATCACTACTTTAACATCCCTCCCTTCCCCCTCCCTCTCCCCCTCCCTCTCCCACTTACTTCCTCCTTTTTCAATTCCATAGCAACAAGTATGTCTACATGGATTGTCCTTCATTCTCGATTCTTCGATTGAATAAACCATTCCGTTCTCTATTTGCATATTGATATTCATTCATTAACTACTATTAGAGATAGATCGGTCAAAGAGTTCAACAATGCCAACTACACATGATAAACGATGGAATGAGTTAGTTTTTAGTATTTATTTATAATATTTTATTTTTGTAAACTTATGACAATTACTTTATCTACTCTTACAAGTATTATATCGTCAAGTTGAATGGTTGATCTTTGATCTTTGATCTTGTCTTCAGAAGTGAACGTAAACTATGGTCGTATTCACTCTTTGTTGGAGCAGCCATGTTATATGCATCTAGAGCTGCTCTTCCTATTGCTATAGCTAAGATATCCTTAGAATTTGATTGGAACAAAAGTACTTCGGTTAGTTTGATTCTTTGATCTTTGATCTCTCATATTGATCGATCGATCGATAGTACAGTACCACACCTTGTATAGACATGACTAACTATAAGTGATAGAAATGATAAGAATGACATATGACGTTATTTCCTATTGCAGGGTACGATCTTATCTGCATTCTTCTGGGGCTATGCTATTACTCAGATTTTTGCAGGATCACTGGCTGGTTAGTTTGAATTTTGAACTTTGGACTATGATCTCTAGACAATTTTGATATTCTATCATCAAATAATAATAGTTGATCTTTGATCTTTATATAGTTTGTTCACCATTGTTTGCATATGTCTGTAGTGGATAGAAAGATCGTTAATATTTCTATTACAGATCGTTATGGAGGGGAACGAATTCTTTATATCACTTCTCTTATATGGATACTACTTACTGTATCTACTCCTATTGTACTTGATCTTTCATCATTCACTGGAAGACCTTTACCATTCTTGATTATTCTACGAGTTCTCACTGGAATCGCTCAAGGTTTCATCTTTGATCTTTTCTCTAAAGTTGGAATATAGTAAGATCTGTGCTTTATGATATTATGTTAATCGTTTATATATTCATCCTTATCTTCTTTCATAATACTCATGTTAAACAAGAAACAAATCCTTCGAGATAGATTACAGTTGTTTCAATGATATTTTCTTGTTTTCCTGATTCTCATTACATATATTTTTCCTTTTTTCAGGTTTCTTCATGCCTTCAATGGCTTCAATCTGCTCAAGAAATCTCAATTCCACTGATAAAGGAAAAATCTTCGGTTTCTGTTTGGCCGGATCTCATCTGGGGTTAGTTTAGAGATCAAAGATCAGAGATCAAAGATCAAATTACAATATTCAGAATGGTACTCGCTGGATCATGTGGATCAGCAGTACTAGCAAGCTATGGTTGGAGGAGTATGTTCCACTTCATAGGTACCGTAATCCTCATATCAGAATGATCTTTGATCTTTTGTAGGAGCAGCAGCTCTATTATGGATAGCATTCTATCATGCCAATCTAGCTGCTTCTAATGAGAAGAGAAAATCATCCAGCTTACCTGTAAGTTATTTTGATTCCTTTTTTTCTGAATTGTTTTGTAAATGTATTTTAATTTTTTAGCTTCTTTCTGCAGCAGAAGCCAAAATCGAAGTGCCTTGGAAAACTCTTTTCTCTCATCCGGGATTCTGGTAAATCGATTGATTTATTCGATTAGACTGCCATTTCCATCAAACTACCGTAATCAATCAATCGATTTCAGGGCAGCAGGAATCGCTCATTATGCCGGATCGAATGCTTACTTTATGGTTTTCAATTGGCTGCCGACCTTCTTCCACGATATCTATCCTGAAGCGAATGTGAGATATTGATTGATTGTCAGACATTTATTGATTGGATTATAGGGAGTATTGTACAATGTGTTGCCTGGATTAGCTATCGTAGTCACATCCACCACAGCACCTTATCTAGCAGCGAAGATCCATTCAAGAGGACATTCATTAACTAGAACAAGAAAGATTGTTGAGGTAAGACTTTCGTTACGAGAGTCAAGCTATAGACTAAACTATCGGGTTACTGTAACATTATTGATTATAGGGCTCATCATTACTTGGAATGGCATTCATTCTATCATTGATCTCTCCTCATTCATCATTCATTATTACTCTATCTCTATTCACTTTGGCTATGGCTGTAAGAGGAATTCATCATGGAGGAGTTTCAGTTAATCCTACTGATTTCGCCCCCAATCATACTGGAGCAGTATTCGGTTAGTGATCTACCCCATTCAATCAATAATCTATTCATTCAAGGTATCTTCAATTCATTCGGAGCCATAACAGGATTCGTAGGAGTCTTTGTAGCTGGTCATATACTAGAAGCAACAAATAATGATTGGACGGTGGTCTTCCTTCTCTCTGCTCTGCAATGCGTACTCGGTGCTGGAGTGTATACCGCATTTGGAACTGCCTCGCCTATCATTTAGATTAATAATTAGCACATATTATATTAATATAGAGAATATATTATACTAATATAGAGATTATATTAAATTATAAAAACATTAGTCATTTGAGCTACAGTACTTTATTAAGTACGAGTATGTTGTAAGCATTCCGATCATGCACTAAACGGAGTACGAAAATCGATAGCCTTTCGTAGTGTTTTTCTCTACCTGAATTGTTCGCTTTTTTTTTGTTGATTTGAACGGGTTATTTTACAATTATTGATATCTCTACCCTACGGGTACATTGTCCATATTCTGTCATCTGTGATATTCCTAATCAATCACTTCGATAAAACTCTTAATGTTCCTCTTGTTTATTTTCGATGACATTTTATTTGCGTAAACAATTTACGTTCACATTTGTTTCTTCTAGTTGCTCATCGGCCATAAATGGGGTCGCAGTATGCGTATGGGGAGAGTGTTCCCACCTCGACACCACAGCAGAATATGCAATATTATGCTGCTCCTCGAGGTTTCACAACAGTTTGCCAACATCTTCAAGCAGGCCAGGCTGTTGAGCACATACCCCATCGAGTATTTGTTGGTGGATTCGGAGCTATGGTAGGAAACATCATCATCATCATCATCATTATTATTATTAATATTATTATTGCCATATTTGAATGAATAAATTATAGACAACTGAAGCTGATCTTCGTGTTCACTTTGAGAAGTTCTTTACTGTTCGAGATGTCAAAGTTATTCGTAGTCATGAAGGAATAAGCAAAGGATATGGATTCGTTTCTTTTGATACTGAAGAAGAATCCAATGCTGTACAGGAAATGGTCAAACAAGTATGGTCATTATTTCTTGTGAACTTCAATAATGATATATCATGATTATTGTTAATTGTAGGCACCGGAGAAGTTAGAATTGAATGGAAGAAGATTGAATCTCGGCCCTGCTCTACGTAAAATGGTACAACCGAGATATTCTTCAAATGGAAATGGAAATACAAGCAATGGTTAGAAGGCTTATCTATTGATTATTGTATATATTAATTATAATTTTAATTATTATATTTATATTGTGATGGTGTATCAGATTATGCGATGGCTACACCAACAGGACAAGTCGTACCATCTCCAACTATGCAATATTCATATACCTACCCCACTGCTCCACAACAATCTCCTTACATGATGGGATATCCTCCAAGTATTTATTCAGTTTATTATATTTATCTATTTATACCCAGTCCCTTAGTTGGATTCGTTTGTGAAAGTGCATGACTAATATAGCAGTGGTTATAATGTAATCATATTCGTGGACATACTATCATAAGATCAATGTTATCAGACGAGACTTTTAATCTCTCCGATCAAATCTCATTCAATCACACACACAATATGCACGACTTGTGCACGACTTAAAGGTGCACCCCGAGCTGATTTGAAACTCTCCGCTCTGCCAATACTCTCTCGCTTTCGTTGTCTACGAGAAAGCGTTGCCATAGTGGAGAGTGAAATTAGCTCGGGGTGTGTCTTTAATATGATCTGAGTCAGTGCTGATTATCTGAATGAATGATGACTGTGTTATCAGAGTGATCTATCATCATGATGTATTATGATCAGAAACATTCCCAGCTGGTCTTGATCATTACATAATAAATAGAATAAAGTAAATGAATATTATAATTTAGCAATGGGTCCTCCTGGTCTCATGTTATCTCCATCTCAATCTATGGAAGAATCAGGAATAGTTAGTGGTCAATGTAATTCGAATGAATTATATGGAGTAGGAGATGATAATAGTCAAGAATCATCAAATGGAGTACAATGTACGCAGAATAGTCGTACTTCACCTAATAACTCTATCTATCAACAACAACAACCACAACATACATATTATGCACAAGTACCACCCAATACACCTGTAAGCACTTTATATTATCTATTAATTAATCATACACTTGTTATTCAAAAAGTGTCTATTGTTCCACAACGATATATAATCTAGGATTATTAATGTTCATTAATCTATCCCTTAAATGAACCTTAACGGTCCATTACAATATTAAACGTATTGGTGATGTCTGGTCTAGTAATCTTTTGTATTTATTACTTTTTATGTCGAAGCAATAACTGTTTAAAGATTAAAAAGGATTGATTTGTACCAAGTTACAGTATGATTCTAATTATTGATTGATTATTTGATAGATGACACCAACATTCCGTATGTATGCCTTTCCTCCAGTCTATTATGGTCAATCTCTTCCAATGAATATGGATGGAAGTCCTTCATTATATCCTCAACAGGTATAAAGTCCCTTCTCTCCATTCTCATCTCATTGTGTTTCATGATGATGGCAGAGAGGGGATGGAGGGGGGAGGGGAGGGGAGGGAGTGTGACGTAGTCATCCCTAGTCATGGCCAATCTCCTTGTTCATTATATACGTGTAAGAGACTCATTTATAGACTTCTTCTCCTTTGTATTGAATGTCACGAAATGTGGATGGTCTTTCTATCTCCAACCCCTCCCTTCCCTTCCTTTGCCCCCTCATATCTAAATCCTATTCCATGAATGAACAAAGATAAGAAGAACATAGAATGTCATAACTGATAGATTGATTAGATTGTCTCTGAACTCTTACTCATCCACCTACTACCAACCACCCAGTCATAGTCATTCATTCGACCTATTTCATAAGACGTTACTTACTCTTCCTGATACAAAGTAGATGATGATTATGACCCATATTTTGTAAGTAGTCTTATACACCCCCCCCCCCCCCCCAACCACCCTCCACCCTTCCACTCTCGTCGTCATTCGAAGGAGATAAAGAAGGATTAAAAGAATAGTCGAATGGGTTTCATATTGAGTCATTAGATCTAATTGGTTGTAGTACTTATATATGATGAGAGGAATAGACTGGATTAGACTTACTTTATATAGATCAAACACTTGTTCCTCGAATTATTGTAATGTCTCAAAAGAAATATGGGATTACGGTATTTGATGATATTGATTGATTGTAGATGTCATCTCCACCAGTAGGAGGAGGAATGATATATGGTTGTGGTCCTACTCCATATATGACCCCACCAATGGATACTCGATCATTCAATATGTATACACAACAACAACATGAACAACAAATGCAACAGATGATGAACTATAATCATAATATTAATATGAATAATCATCAGATGATGATGCATAATGATAAGATTGATGTTAGTACTCTTCCATTCTACATTCTATCCACTAGTTGATTTCGTGTTTCGCACCATATGTCTGAATAGAAAAATGTTCTAATTACAATGTCGTTTTTCTTTTCTATGAATGTATTGATTAATTTCAGACATCATCATTATCAGTAGGAGTATCATCATCATCTCCGAATGAATTATCGATTGGTGGATCATCTCATATGAATCAATCAATAGATGGAGGAGGAACAACAATGACCAATGATCGTAGAGCTCCTCGTAAGAGCTATGCTAGTGTTGTTGCTTCAGCTAATACCAATACTACAAGGAATGCAGCTATACCTGCACTTATGGTATGCATTTACTCTATCTACAGTACTCTCAAGGATATAGGGGTACTGTAGGTTAGTTATTAGTGTGCAAAGAACGAGAATCTATTTGAGTGAATGACGTGATTGAAACATTTAATTTTAAATTACTATGGGTGATCTCATTAAACGTATTACATACATTATGTTCTCAAGATTGGAGTAGACCTCAATTTTGAAACTTTCTAAAAATAACTGTTTGAAACATGACGTCATTAGTCGCACAGATGGTTCAATTGAACCAGGTAGAAACATTAACTTTTCATCCCATTTATATATTCCCCTCCCATAAGGTTACTTTTGAAGTTACATATGCGGTTGTGGACTGACACACGAACACAATACATCCATTTATATATTTACATAATATTATGTGTTCTGAGTAACTGAGCCACATTGAGTTCTTCATTTGGTTTATTTTCGTGAGAGTAGACACAGATAGGAACAGAGGGAGAGGGAGAGAGAGGAACAGAGGGAGATTGAGAGGATGGATTAATGTTTATCCATTGAATGAGTATAAAACTGTGTTGTAAGTGTGTGTGGGAGTGGAATGAGTATCTGTATCTCTTCTCTATTCCCTGTATTCTCTGATAAGTATGAGTAGTATGATATGACTAACAACTTAAGTTAACAATGGATGGAAAGGGGACAAATTGAAGAAAGACTGCACATATGTGTGTGCTGTTAGTAAATGTTTGTTCTCTCATATCTATCTATTCCTTCTTTTACATTGTCTATCTATCCTATATATGGATATGATGACTTATTTGTCCTTTGATAGAGGAATAGACTTCCCTTGCATGACTGCACTTCCTCATTTCTTAGAATAGACTTGGTAGTTTCACAAATAGTCGTCTATGATAGACTACTGTACATTATGCACTATTTGGTCTGTTACATGCGTGGGTGGCATTGTTGCTAGCAGGAAGAAACACCGGGTTTAGCACCCGATCCCACCAGATTAAGCCAAAATTTAATCAAAAATAAAAACGATTCAGCCAAAATTCACTCAAAAATGAAATTTTTGTGTACGAAACACGCCATTGAAATTTCCAGCGACAAAGGTTGCTCAAGTATGGTTTATTATATCATTAGATACACATTGGGTTTCGATCTATAATGGAGATTCTATACTAAGAACAGTTACTGGTAGAGACCTAGTTACTCGCAAGCATGCCATTCTAAGGAAGGGCACAATTGCATTATGAATCAATCGATAATGATCTATCGTAACAGGATCTAAAGACGGATTCGGTTCGTGCCGTTGCATCACTTACTAGTCAAATGCAGTCAATGGCAGTTGAAGGAGCTGGAGATTACGGTAAGTATTCCATTCTGAAATGATATACTGAAGTGTTACTTCGATAATGTTAGTATGATAGATGTTTAAAGGTTATGAGAAGACAGTTGATATCTAATGATATACTCATTGAACATCCTGTTTCTTTTTATGATGAAAGTGTGAGATTGAATGTTTTAATGGAATGTTGAGCATAATGTTTAGTTTATAGTAAATATAGATGGTAGATATGATATCAATCATTCAATGTATCTTTAAAGGTGAAGGAATCGTGAATGAACCAATGGGAGCAGATGATGTCTTCTAATGATATGATAGAGTTGAATAGATCAATCATATCCATATATTATCATTGTATGATATCATATACTATATCAATCACATCATTCTCAATCCATATATAAATGTTCATTTATTCTTCTTCATTCATTATATAATATTCTCCAATCTCCTCCTCTATTCCTTGATCCCTCCCTCTTCCTCTCTTCTTCTTTATATATCCATGTGCTTCTCCTCCTTCTCTCCCTCTCTCTCTCCCTCTCTCTCTCCCTCTCTCTCTCCCTCTCCCTCTTCATCTCTATTCATTCATTCTCCTTTCATCATCTGAGACAGTCTGATTCCTCTCGAATACTAATTCATTCACTGTCTTATCTATTATAATATGTACAAGAGTAGATAGAGTAGATACATTATTCCCATAGTTCCATATAGTATCTTCCCTTCTTCATTTTAAACTACTGTAATTTGTCCCCTATCTCATATACTTGTGAGCTCGTTTCAATCAATCAATAATACGTTCACACTTTACAGTATCCTCTATTCTACCGTATCCATAGGATAGTGTGAATGTTCCCTGTTATCTATATTGAATATTGACTGTATTCATATGTCTACTTTCATCTTCATATCATGAATAGATATTCTATATCCATTAGGAGATAATGATTACGAATCAAGTTTAATCCAAAGGACATAGAGTTGTGTTCATGGAATATATTCAATATTGTGTTCATTATGTGCTTCTTCTATTCTCTTATACTTTCATCCTAATCAATCTATCCATTCATTCATTCTATATATAGTCTATCTATATATAGTATCAATGTATTCATCTATCTATCTATTTCTACTTTCTCAATTCATTTCTTTGATTCGAGTGACGACTGTATCTCTATCCCATCTATATCATATCTATCTATAGATATCGATAGTGTAATCCTTCTACTGTATATGTTAATGTAATCACTCCTACATATCATAGATGATCATATCATGTTTTATCATATCATCCATGACCTCTCTGATTGATCTATAATTGATGTAATAACATATTGAACATGTAATAAAGGAGTATTGGATCTAGTTGAAACATTGAATGAATGACTCAGTTGAATGAGTAAGAATGAGAGTGGAGGAGGAGGTCATTCTCAAATAGACTAAACCCCTCTCCCTCTTGAATCTCTCCCTCTCCCTCTGAATCTCTCCCTCTCCCTCTGAATCTCTCCCTCTCCCTCTGAATCTCTCCCTCTCCCTCTGGGATCTCCCCTCCCTCTCCTTACTAATCATTCATTTGAATGCCTATGATATAAACTCGTTATACATTCCAATCGTGACCTTCTTCAACCCCCCCCCCGTATTCTGTTTCCTGTCTACTCTTTGTCTCTCACTCTTCCTTTACCATGTGCTTCGTCATTTCCTCTCCTACCGTCTACCTCTCCCCCTATCTACCTCTCCCTCCATCTACCTCTCCCTCTAGCTCTCTCTCTCCCTCACCCTCTCCGTCTCACCCCTCCCTCTCCCTCACTCTAGCTCCCTCTCTAGCACCCTTCCCCTCTCACTCCCCCTCCCTCTCTCTATCTCCTAATAAACCATTCAGAACTCGCACATTCATTTATTAGTGTTCACGTAGATATGTTAACCCACGTTGATTCTAATTATACAATATATATTCTATAAATGACTACACTATTCATCTCTTCCTCTTCCTCCTTGTCTATCTTCACTCAAATTCACCATGAAACCACCTATTTCTTTATGCACACTTTTGCAAGAGAAACAAGACACTAGTAGATCTCCAACCTCCCTCTACCTCTTTATCTCCCTCTCCCTCTGTCCTCCCTCACAATGATCTCGGTCTATGTCTCATCTTGACTTAGACGTCTACCATAACCCGAATGATCTTTGATCTTTCATATTATAGTGTTATTACGATAATATTTAGGTGGGAGTTGAAATAATGTATCTGTTATCCGAATAACATTTAGTATTGTAACGTATATTGTTCAACTCACTACAAATACATAACGATACTACTCATTATTTATTTCATTCCTCATTTATTCACTTCATTCCTTTGTCGTGGACAGTCTGATAACACGAAATGAATGCTTCACTGTGATCTAAATCATCTCTCCCTCTACCTCTCCCTCTTCATCCTCCCTCAACCTCTCCCCCCTCCCTCTACCTCTTCCCCTCCCTCTCCCTCTCCCTCTCTCTCTCTACATCTTTCCATATTGATTCTGAATATTTCCGTTTCAGATGGTATCATCATCATCAATATACATTATCTTCATTGGTATAGTCTCACTCTCATTAATTCTTCCTTCAAATGGTCGAGTTTATCTCGTCAAATCAAAGAATTCAACGGTGAAATCATGTAAAGTGAGTCTTCTCCCTAATGAGAAACCCCTTTGTCTCCCTCTCCCTCTCTCCCTCTCCTCCACCCTCTCTCTCCCTCCCTCTCCCTCTCCCTCTCCATCCCTCCACCCCACGCACGAGATAACGTCAATACAATCTAGTTAGCCACTGCCCACAGTAATCTATCAATTCATTTCTGTGGCTCATAACATGAGAAGTCCTGTGATTTTAGAATTTAAAAATAGATATGGGAAGTTGGGAAGGGTCAAAATACTACCGTAACTTCTATCTACAGAAATCCTCAATCTACAGTAACCCTACAGTATGATTATAGGTATATCGTCGACCATCATTACATGAACTAATGGATAGAGTATGTTTAATGTGTCATGAGATGTTTTCTCATGAGCGACCAAATATGAGAAGTGAATGTAGATCAAATTGCTTCAAGAGCAATCATTTTCAACAATGCCTAAAGGTATATTATTTAATATTTTTTTATCAATATTTAAAAACATATTTGCATATTATCATTATTAATTTTCTTAATTTTTTTTTTGTTTGCTTTGCAGTTTTTCTATCTACTCTTGCCTCTCTAAGCATCTGTCTGCGCTCTCTCAATTTCACACACTATTTCTTCTTCACTGTTAGGCTAACAATTTTGAAAGAGATCGTTGACAATTGTAAATCCTTTGAAGGCACACCCCAAGAAACTCTCCGCTCTGGCAATGCTCTCTCGCTTTCTTTGTCTACGAGAGAGTGTTGCAAGCGTAAACTTAACTGGGTGTACCTAACCTATAATCAGTCTATTCATACTCTTTAATCTATGAAATACTAGTCTACTATCCTTCATCTTCTCATATTTCGTCTGATACAAGATATATTACCTCTTTATTCAAGTATTTATCTGTGGTCATGCAATACTTGAGAATTCATTCATTTCCTTTATATTTGTCTGACTAATTCAATTCATTTATCCATTGTGACGTCATTATTCGTATTTTATTCCAATATCAAACAATGAATACTCTACTCTATCTCATTTATAGGTCAAATTATATTCTAGTTTTTCAATAACAATATATTTTGAGAATTATCAAAAATTAAGAATACATTATTTGTTTTGAATTAACAAAACAGTATAATATTAATGCCGATTTCGCACGTTTTTTAAGGAAAATCATTTGTTTTGAAATTTTCCATGTGGCTATTAAATTTTAAATAAATACAGAAATACGTTTATATAGTAGTCTATTAGTAACTTATATGATGTTACTATTTGCTATAGGAAACGTTGTCTATCAATTAGTAATGGTCCTGGTCACTAAAACATCATGTTTCTCTTTCTTTGTCTTTCTGTGAGAATTTGTTCGTTTCTTGCAAGATATCTATGGTCTTCCTCTCATTGAATCTTCTATGTACTCTTGTCTACTAGATCTAGAGCAAAATTCACTTCCAATATGGAATAAAAAATCTTCTAAGGATAAGGAACTCATCGAGAATTTTCCTTAATGGGGTGTTCGAAGGTAAATAATACAATAGAATGAAAGAAGGCTAGAGTGCGTAGAGTATGAAGAACAGTGACTAACTTTCGAATAGAACAATTGTTTTTATTAATGAAATAGTTCCACTAACTGTAACTGTGATAGAAGTGTGAGATATATTATACAACTCAATCTAACCATTTCATTCATTGCTATATTCTATTGTTCTTTGTATATTATATCCTACAATAGATGGCATTATTCTTAATGATGTCAATATCATTTCTGAGTATTCCACTATATTATATCGAATCAACAATACAATATATGAATTGACTTCAATCGTCATTTCCAATCTCTAAAGTCATTTAATTCATTCAATTACATATATCATATATCGTATTCTATTCATGTTTCTATTATAAACTATAGACACGATACGTCACATCTTATTAATATATTTCCTTGCAGGTATTTATGGCCACGAGTGGTCAAAGTGGAATAGGAGGATTATTGATTAGTCAAGATGATAATGATGATTAGAAATCAATAATATATAGAATATAATATCATGTAATAGTCATATTGCCTTAATCTAGTCATATATTGTACATTGTGTTCAATTCTTCTTTCCATTTATTGAGATGACTTATCAACATCTTTTATGTCATCTTCAAAAGTAACGAAACGTAGTGAACTCGCGTTTTACTCACTCTTTTTCCTTTACTTTCGTTATATTTGAAGATGACATTAGATCTTTAACATAGTTTGATTACAAGTATTTAGTTGATAATTCATCTCAACTTATTCTTTTATCTCTATAATGAATACGGGTATATTGAATTGTGATGAACTTTCATTCTTAATCATTCCATTCAATGGATTCATTCTTCTTCTTCTTCTTTTTATTGTTCTAATGCATAATAACAAATGATTAATAAAGACGATGCTTATGTCATCTATGGAAGGAATGTAATCAACTATGAACTATGACATGATCATTAGTGTAGAACGATCAGGGAGAGGGAGAGAGGGAGAGAGGGAGAGGCAGAGGGAGACGGAGAGGTAGAGTAAGAGAAAAGTGTAGAGGTAGAGGGAGAGAGTTCAAACGGTACGAACGTGAGAGAACACTCAAATGATGACAAATGAGATCAAGATATAAAGAAAGAATGAGGAGGAGGGAATAGGAAGGAATTACCCTTCTTATCATAATCTATTCATTTCATTCCATTTCATTTCGTGTAGTTTACCCTTATTTGTCCTTTTTGTATGATCTTATCGCGTGCAAAATGAATACATTATTGAAGAATTTGTAATCCTTGATAGATCACTCTGATCTCTATCTCTTATCACTTATCAATCATAGATCATAGATATGGTACGTGTCGCTGTGGTTCAGTCGGGAACTAAACTATATGATACACCCGCCACACTACAAATACTCCAAAGGTTACTAATTTTCATATGATTATGAACCTGGTCTATTCGTAATTCTTCTGGAACAGAGCTAATTCATCTCGAGTTACATCATATATATCTTTGAAAAACTTTATTTGAATTGTAAATTAGTCATATAGGTTTGGTTTGGAGTGGGAGAAGTTGATTCGATAATCTGTGTATGTATCAACTTCTCATTTAGTCACGTAGACAATTAGAGATGAGAAAAGGCACAAACTATAGGGAAGAATGTGATAGAGATTGTAATAGAAGGAAGTCATTATTGGTAATATAGAGTAATAATAATGAATGTTGTTTAGATTCACTGAGAATGCAAAGAAGAATGAAGCTGAACTTGTTCTTTTTCCAGGTTAAAATACGTTATACTATGATATCTTATCAATCTATCCATGTATATAACCGGGTATTAGTAAACCTACACTCTTTCCATACCTTTGATTATCTGTTGAATGTGAAGAATGTTACTTTGTGATGGAATGATAGATACTCCATATCATACATCTCCATACATCCATTATCTCGACCTTTTTCAAGATAAGGAATCACGGTGTTCAAAAGTTTCTCAAATTTATGGGGCCTTCTGAAAAATTTTTTATTTTTTTAATTTTTTTAATTTCAAAAAAATCGTATCTAACTAAATCTTCGTAAACTTTGGATGTATTTCTTCTAGAAGCCTTCATTGGAGGATATCCAAAAGAGATGACATTCGGAGTTGTATTGGGATTGAGATCTAGTGAAGGACGAGATGAATATGCACGGTATCAATACATCAAAGATCAAAGATCAAAGATCGAAGATCGAAGATAATTCAGATATTTCAATAGTGCCATAACAAAGGATGGAGAAGAATCAAAAATTATTGCTAAATGTGCTAAAGAGAATAGTTAGTTTTTTTCTTATTTTTTCATAATATCGAATAGTTTTTTTATAAAAATTGATAATTTGTAGATATCTGGATTGTAACTGGTGTAGTTGAGAAGGAAGGATCAACCCTTTATTGCTCTGTATTCTTCTATTCTCCTCAAGGTATTCTTGAGGTACTAATCAATAATTGTAGCATATTTATTATTGATTGATTTGTAGACAACTCATCGTAAACTTCTTCCAACAGCATTAGAGAAGGTAGTATGGGGGCAAGGAGATGGATCAACAATGCCTGTTATTGATTCATCGATTGGAAAGATTGGAAGTGCTATATGTTGGGAGAATTATATGCCATTATATCGAGTTACACTATACTCAAAAGGTATTCATTCCATTCTCATTCAGAAGGTGTTCCATGGAAGAAAGTGTAATCAATGGTCTCTGCACTGTGCAGTGCTTTATTGCAAGGCACACAACAAAAGGGAAAGTGCAACAAATAAAAAGACCATCGATAAATCTTATGGGGAAATATTGTTTGTAAAATATAGCTTTAGAGAAAGGATCCGCAAAAATGCAATCAAGCGAACTTTTGCAAAATTTGCATTATTCATTCTCATCTCACACAAAATGAATAAAACCCTCATTTGATCATTTTTCCTTTGTTTCAGGAGTGGAAGTATATCTTGCTCCCACTGTTGATTGTAGAGATGAATGGAAATCAACTATGCAACATATTGCATTGGAAGGTATGAGATCATTTAATAATGTTAATGATCAATTGAATAGTTGGTCAGTGACTTCACAAATAGGAAAGCGAAAGTGATGTATACATGAATAAACAAGAATTGTGAATTTTACTATGGTCCATGATTATGTTTGTTCACAAATATCTTATCAAAACAAATGAATTTGTAGGCCGATGTTTCGTTATTTCCGCTTGTCAATTCTTCAAAGCTAATGATTATCCTCTTGATCATCCGATTAGAAGTAAATATGCTGATGATCATGTAAGAACATATCAATTCGACTACAGTATATAAGGTGGTAAATGCCCGAAAATCCCTGATTTTGGCTTGAAAATAGATGCGAAAATACTGGGAAATTCAACTTACTATGCGAATCAATCCTTACAATTAACAGTTATCATAAATAAAATACGTCCGCAACACAGTTTTCGACCCAAAAACGTTGAGAATAAACTAAAACCTATTAAAACTTGATTAAAATAATAGAAAATTAGCATTTTCAGAGAATTTTCCACATGAACTTGTGAACAGCATTTTCCACTTTTTTCGTACATTTTATAAGTTCTCATAAACAAAAAAAAAGCGATAGAGTGTGATCAGAGCTGAGATTTTATATTAGCTTGACATGTGCCTCCAACCATATTTCAGGATCTTTTTTCCATAATATATAGTATTATTGCCTTATGTATGTATATAATATGTTATTATAGATTCTAATTCGTGGCGGTTCGTGTGCTTTTGATCCCTTGGGAAAGATGTTACTTGAACCTGATTTCACCAAAGAAGATATTAAATTTGTTGATCTTGATTTATCGGTAATTCCAAAGGTAATCAATAATCTCGAAACTATATCGATGATCTAATCGATTTCAGGCCCGTTTTGATATGGATCCAGTAGGCCATTATTCTCGTCCAGATGTTTTCCAGTTGAGAGTCAACGAAGATAAGAAGAGTACTGTAGTTTATGAGAAATAATAAAATCGATAATGATCTCACTCACTCTTTATCCACGTGTATAAATACATTGAATAGTGTGGAGAGCGAGAAGAAAGAACAGAGAAAAGAGGAAAGCGAAAATAATAAATGGAAATTCTAATCGATAAAATCTACAAGAATACGGTAGACAAGTGAGATGAATTTGATTGGTTTAAAAGAAGATATTATTGCACATAGAAGATTATTAACTCGTAATATGGGCATAAAGGCAGGCATTACGAATGGCAGGTTTATTACGGTATTCCATCTAAGAGTAAAGAGGAATATCGATTGATTACTTAGACTAATCATTATATTGATTAGTAGTAAGGAGCAAAATAAGTAGGAATTCGAGTGAAATATGGACGAGGTCGATAGGAGTTGAAGTGACGAAGTCCAGCTGATTCATAATGAGATGAGAAATGAGGAGAACTTAAATATTCACAATTAAAATAAACATATTTTAATTAATCGTTGTGAGTTCAGAAAATAGTTGATCAACGGATTCTTTGGAGTGTTTTCTTGTTCTCTGAAGTAATGAGCAAATGAATGAAATAGACGTACACACTAAGATATGGTTTAGCTAAATAGAAGTTCCTCGTTGATCGTGGACGAGATGTTACATCAAAGTTTGATTCTCCTGCCAGATATGAATAGCCTGAAATGGGAATTATATCAACAACTATGACATCACTATTCAAATAATCATGTCTAAGATGAAGTTACTCAAGAGGGACTGAAATTTGATATTGCAGACAATGTCAAACACAATGATATCACGGGTAAGTAAAGAGTGTTCTTTGGGACTTTGAATTATTAAATATATTTAAAATAATATGTACCAGAATATCCTCTTCTGGTAGTGATTGGAGTACATTCTGGAGTCATTTGTGGTGGAGTATAAATAGGAGTTGTTCCATAGGTTTGACGAGTATATGAATATGGACGATTTGATGAAGTATCACGATAGATATATCTATAATCAATCCATTTCATTTCATTTAATAATTATCATTTAAAGACACACTCCGAGATTAATTTGAAACTTTCCGTTCTAGTAATGTTCTCTCGTTTTCTTTGTTTACGAGATAGTTTTGATATAGCGGAGAGTAAAATTACCTCGGGATGTGCACGCATTTTCTCAATATTTGATGAATAATTTTACATGTGGAATGCCATTAATATATGCATCAAGATGAATAAATTAGATTGAATTTCGTTTTTTTAAAAATTTTGTTCTTTTATATTCTTGTTGAAAAAAATATAGTAAATATATCATACTTGTAAATGGGATAACTCCATGACCTCAATTGGAATACATCATACTTACGAAGTGGCTCGATCTCACTTCTATAATAATCAATAATTGATTATATTGACTCATTGATTATCGATTGAATGATTATCAATTGAATATTTATTGATTGATTCAATTCAACTACAGTATACCTATATGCTAGATTAGTATGATAAGGAGCAGTGACAGCTCCCAATGGAGTACGACAACGATATGATGTACGGGGATATCGATTATCTTCGATCACCTACAATTTATTGATTGATTTATCATCAAATATTCCAATTATTTACATATTTTCTAATGATAAATCCCTTGAATAATCTTCATGGCTAGCGAATATTTTTGTTTACAAGAAAAGATAAATGGAAGATTGAGACAGAACATGAGAGAGAGAGAGATATTGTTTGTGTCTTTTAGTTCCTCCTCGAATTGAAGAATCATTCATTTTAGTTGATATAATTTCAAGAATAATATTATTATATTGAATAAATGAATGATATGACGTGATGGAAAGAGTAGGAGGATATGGTGTAATGATAGAATGAAGAGAAGAGATAAAAAGTATTGGGAAGGATATGAGAAGTGCTTTGGCAGGACATTAAACATATACTCTCTCAACGATCGATTGAACTAATGGATTACTCCAAGTATATTTTTTATCCATTTAATTAATTTGCATACCTCATGTGAAGCAATTTCCCTGACTGGAGTATAACTTCTTCTACAACATCGTTCGAATCTTTGTACATTATCAATGGGAGTATTCTCACGAGACCAACGGGATAGATACCTCTCTCTGAAGAAGAAGAAGAAGATAGAAGAAGATGAGATGTCACAATAAGGACATTAGGAATAACAAAACGTCATAGATCAGAGGGACACCCTTGTCAGATGTCCTTTTATCTCTAGAGTCAGTACTCATCTATGAGTTTTTATCAAGAAATGATAGAGCTAAAAAAAATCAATAATCGGACTAATCAATACCTTGATAGAATGGATAGATCTAATGATCTACTTCTTGAAATCCTTGCCATACTTTCGTCTAAACTATCTTCTGATAATAATTCACAATAAGGTGTAGTGATCTTCTCTCCTAATAGAGCTGACACCTATAAATATCGATTGATTGGATATAATCGATAATTGTTTATATTATACCTGTTCTTCCCAACCACGGAATCGATTCCGTTCGAGAAATGCTTTAGCGTCGATGAGGACTTTTTCACGTCTAAACAATCAATAAATGGATGAAATCAATCAATAAAATGATAGATTGAACCTCGCTTCAATGGAATCATCATTACTTTCATCAGAAGGTAATGGTTCAGATTCAGGAATTGTATCCATTGGAAAGGGAAGAAGAAAGAGGGGAAGGGATGAGATGGGATTAGTAGTAAGTGAGATAGTTTAGATAGAATACATCCATTTGGTTTATTTGTTGAGATGACGAATGAGAAGAAATGAGAAAGAAATATAAGAACAATATCTGAGAATATTGATGAAGATGATAGAGAGATGAGATATAGTACTACTATACAGATAGATCAACCGATGTTTATAATAACTGTCTATTCACCAATGATCACTCCTTAAACGGACACAAGCTAAATTTACTCTCCGCATTGACAATACTCTCTCGTAGACAAAGAAAGTGAGAGAGCCTGGACAAAGTAGACAAATTATGTGAACTTTTGTGATGAAAAGGAAATGAAACATATGGAATAAATAAGCGAAGAAAAGCTAAAGAGAAAAGAGAATGAAATGAATGATCATCAAAAGAAGAGAGAATAGAGAAAGAGAAGAAGAGATAACGATAGAGGATAAGTTTAAAGTGAATGGCAGTCTTCTATCTCTCCCCCCCCCCCTTCCCCTCCCACTCATTCGAGAAATGAATAGAGATAAACATGTGAAGCATCTAGGTGAGAAGATATTATTGATCTTTGATCTTTAGAGTACTGTATGATCCTTGAACTTTCATTTAGAGTACTGCATGGTCTTTGGATTGTTTGTCGTTTCTTATAATTAGTAGTGATAACTGTAATCATTGGACAATATGGATTGATAACAATATTATACTATTTATGCAGGAGTAACCAGTAGATAAATATTGAGCAATGAAAAGAATAATAAATGATTGATAGAGAGAGAATCAGAGAGAGAGAGATGGATTTATTTATTCTTCTTTTTTCTCTTCAATTTGTTGTAGAATGGATTGAGGAAGATAAGGAGTGATCAATCTTTCCATTTCATTCGTTGCTGGACCTATATATGATGAGAAGATGTAATCAACTGCTGATGTTGATATGGATATGTAGATGAGGAATAGAACCTGAACGATAATCATGATTATCAATGTGATATTTCACCCAACTACGATATATTATAGATCGATTAATAACGAATCGTTATCCGTGGTCTAGCAATGACTTCGTGTGCCTTGAATAGCGGCTTGTACTTTTACCTTTTTAAAACCTTTTATAACGAATAAAGGTTATTTTTTTATATTTTAAGATAGGGAAGTAGATGGGATAGATAGAAGATGATGGAAGGGGTTAAAGTGACACATTGGAGGAAGAGAAGAGAACTAATATTTTTTGTCAATCGATATATCATAAAACAAGCAAAGAGTTCAAAGGATGAACTTGACTAACGAAACATTATTCATCATTTTCCCATTTAACAAACAGTTCATCATACAATTTTCCTTTCTTCTTTTTCATCTATTCCATTTCATTCTTTTTTTCCAATTTTCATTCATTTTCATCAAACAAACATTTTACGATCTATTACAAAAACCATTCAAATGGTACTATATTCATGTGTTCATTCGTGAAAGGGGAATGAAGAAATATATATTGTGTGTTCCGAAAGAAAGGATTGGATTAAAATATTGATTGATAATATACAAACCTTGATTAGATCATAATATGGAATGAAATGAAATGAATCAAAGAGTGAAAGAGATGCATAGATCATCCAATATTTCATCCAATGGTCAAGATTCGTATTCGTATTCAGAGCCTGCAAATATCGATTGATTATTACCTCATATTGATTGAATATTGATTCAGTACACGTAAACATGTCTAGTTTTCTCACTCTTGCACAAAAAAATTAATATCGTTATTTAGATGTTATTTCTTTATGTATAAGTGATTTTGCTTTAACACGCTGCATAGAACTATGATTAAGCTTTTGTGTGAGTAATAAAATATAAATGAGACTGATCAATTTCATATGATGACCCTTCTATCGATCACAATCACAAAAGGGACAAATATTTACATGATAAGATAAGGTTATATTTGAATCATTTATGAAAGAACGAAACCTTTATCGATTTAATCGATGGAATAACCAATCCAAGAGCTGTACAAAGAATCGATAACCATGAGGATACGATAAGAGCTGCTAGAAGAGATACTGTAGTGATCAGGAGAATCTGAAGGTTATTGATTGATTGAATCATAGTATTGATTGGTTGAAATAGCTTACATTTTCTCTTTTGAGATGAGTAATTGATTCAAGTTTCGTGAGATGAGGATCAATCTTTGGATGATGAAGAAGTTCAGAGAGTTTAGTAGATAGATCCATGTTGAAAGACTGTCAATCGAGTGAATGAATACATTGATAGAGGGAGGGAGAGGGAGAGGGAGAGGGAGTGACTATCTAGAGGTAGAGGGAAGTATTGAACAATACAATAGATAGTATACGAATAGTTAATGATAGAATGAGAATGAGGAATAGTTGAAGCCAATGTGAAAAAGATATCTATTACTGTTTGCTCTCTCCATATATGATTCTCTCCCTCTTCCTCTTCCTCTCCCTCTCCCTCTCTCTATCCCTCTCCCTCTCCCTTTCCCCTTCCCTCCCTCTCACTCGTTCTTCTCTCTCACAGATTCATCTTCTACAATTTCACATCTACTCTCATAGAAAAGCGGAAACTTCTCATGAGAACAAAGAAGTTGATATCATTATCTATCATATTTCATATTCAATCTTTGACATTTCTGAATTTAGCAGAATACAAAATATCGCCTTCTGAAAATGTGCGATCGTAGTATTGGAATAGCTTCATTATATATAAATGTAATAGTTTATCAACAACTATACAGACATCATCATCATCAGACAGGGATCCCTTGTCAATGCAGGGAATGTATTGTATTTCGTTCTCATCAGACACTGTTCTTCAATCTATGTATAATAATCAAAATTAATATTTCTGAAATAAATCTACGATAATGATCATGCAAATGTATCAATTTTTTTAAAAATTTTAAACTAAATTTGAAGTTAGTTGGGGCGATATAAGTATTAGCATTGTATAAGAATTCAAACCATCTATTATATGAGAGACTATCTGGCTCAAGTGACATTCCCTTGGCACTTGGCCAAAAAGTGATATGAACCGATCGGGCCCAAATCGTGCACAGTTGTAGTATGGGCTGACATAAGCTTGCACACGAAGTTTGGGTTCGTCATATCTGCACCTTCGCTAAATAACGTAAGTTCGATGAAATGGCATCGAAATTTCAAAGTTTACGGATTCATTCGATATATGTATACGATGAAGGGCAATAGTAAGCAAGTACATTCCCCCAAATATCATCCCGATCCAAAACCGTGAGACCCAGAAAAAAATTAAAAAGTCCGGTCTGGGGCCCATAAAATGTTTTTATTAATTTTCCTGCAATTGCCTATCGGTGAGGGTCTTTTTTTATTTCTTCAATTTGACGAGTATTCATTAGTGTAACTACTATATGAAAATGAATTAAAACACAATCGTGGAAGTTTGCCTTATTCCCGAAAAACCACAACTAATTCACCTTTTTATCGCGAACTGAGACGATAAATGGTGTGCCACCTACTGTAATGCAAAGGCGGAAATTCAAAATTCGTCAATCACCGTTTGTTTTCATTCGATTTCGGTATTATATTATTGTTTTTCTTTTATTATTTGTTTGTTGTATGAATATCTGAGGTGTAATATGACGGTATTTTTCGAAAAAAACTATGAATTTTGAATTTCCGAATATGCATAACCGTAACCGGCATATGCTTATTCGGTCAGTTCGCGATAAAAAGGTGAATTAGTTGTGGTTTTTCGGGAATAAGGCAAACTTCCACGATTGTGTTTTAGTTCATTTTCATATAGTATCGTACCTCAAAGTTTCTTGTTGCAGTGAAAGTTTCAGAAACATAGTGAACGTTTTTGAAGCGTTCTGAAAGTTTCACAACGCTTCAATACTATTTTTTTAGCTCAATTCGAGTGTTTGTTTCTATTTTTCTCATGTTTTCTTTATATATGAGTCATTTCCAACACATTATGTTCAATATATAAAAAATATTAACACTAATAACATGATATATGAATTTCGTGGGAGCAAGTGAAAGCTCAGTTCACGATAAGTTATACTACCGTGTGCTGAGCAATTCTGATTCACGGTTCCGGCTCATGAGATTAGGAGTGAGCAGGGCGGGCAAACTTTGTTTTATTCTTTTATTGTATTGTTCTACGTGAAGTTGCTTTTGCTGTGCACATACATAATATCTTTCACCTGTTCGCATCTCTTGTCTTCATCGCTTATGATTTCACTCGTATTCATTAAAAAGACGCGGTTAAAATTCAATAGTTGCGTTCGTCCAGGAATCGTTCGCTGATGTCGTCTTTCAACTCCAATCCACACTTCTCGCCTCGGGGCAGCTGAATCTAATCTGGTGAGTCCTTTCATCATTGATTTACTTATTATTTTCCATTTAGGGATATAACTCAGCGTCTTGCTTCATCGTCTATGCAGACTGCAGCAAAGCTCGGTGAGTACACGTAGTTTTCTTTTTATTTCCGCTTTTTCACTTGTCCAGACCTACATCAGTACATTGTGCAATGCTCACTGTTTTACATCACGAACAGCCTATTCATCAATATATATTCGCCGTATTTATTTATTCATTCAGTCCATCTAGAAATTGTATAGATGTGGGCAAATTATCGGGTAAGATATTGGTTGCACTATGGTAGTTGATATGGGGAGGACGATTAAAAAGGTGGACATGATTAAATAATCGGGTTCTTCGTACTACATTGCCTAATGAGTGATTTTATATTACAGTTCTGAACTACTCCTTCGTCTCGTCATGCGACAATCTTCTTTGAAGTCGTACGATCGGCGGTTTGTATCTTTATACTATGAATATTGACTAAAGTCAACAATATGACTTCGAATTTTTGTTACATGAATTGTGAATGATGAATTGTCGATTTTAGGATCATTCGGGTCCATCGAATCGTGATGATAGAAGAGATGAAAGGAAGAAGGGAGGAGCTGATAGAAAGATCAAGGAGGTATCGTAATTGATTCTCTCATATTTTCTGTCGATTTAATATTATAATGTTAAGTAGTGTATATTGAAAGTTTGCGGATGTACCATACCCTTAATTCAATCAATAATTCATTCAGGAACCGGTATCTGGTTCTGATGATGATAGAAGAAAGAAGGACTCATCGCATCGTTCACCATCTCCATATGTTGATTCTGATCTTGATGAAGATACTCGTCATAAGATGAAACACAGTATGGTATCGGTCGTGAGGAAGACCTAGTCTTATACCTACCGTAATCACCCACATTCCCTTGCTTTGAGACTCAATTTTATTTGGACTCTAGCGTAATCCTCACTTGTTTAGTGATTCATTTTTGTGCATACCTTGGATTTCCGTTCATATTTCTCCCCGAGATTGTTGTGTTTATCGATTGATCAATAAATATTCCGTTTCACCAATCGATATTTGGTGTATTGAGTATTCGAACAGTTGAAAGATAATATGTGCACAGCAAAAGCAACTTCACGTAGAACAATACAATAAAAGAATAAAACAAAGTTTGCCCGCCCTGCTCACTCCTAATCTCATGAGCCGGAACCGTGAATCAGAATTGCTCAGCAGGCGGTAGTATGACTTATCGTGAACTGAGCTTTTACTTGCTCATAGGAAATTCATATATCATGTTATTAGTGTTAATATTTTTTATATATTGAACATAATATGTTGGTAATGACTCATATATAAAGAAAACATGAGAAAAATAGAAACAAACACTCGAATTGAGCTAAAAAATGGTATTGAAGCGTTGTGAAACTTTCAGAATGCTTCAAAAACGTTCACTATGTTTCTGAAACTTTCACTGCAACAAGAAACTTTGAGGTACGATAGTTACACTAATAAATACTCGTCAAATTGAAGAAATAAAAAAAGACCCTCACCGATAGGCAATTGCAGGAAAAATAATAAAAACATTTTATGGGCCCCAGACCGGTCTTTTTAATTTTTTTCTGGGTCTCACGATTTTGGATCGGGATGATACTTGGTGGAATGTACCTGCTTACTATTGCCCTTCATCGTAAACATATATCGAATGAATCCGTAAACTTTGAAATTTCGATGCCACTTCATCGAACTTAAGTTATTTAGCGAGGATGTAGATATGACGAACCCAAACTCCGCCTGCGAGCTTATGTCAGCCCATACTACAACTGTGCACGATTTGGGCCCGATCGGTTCATATCACTTTTTGGCCAAGTGCCAAGCCATAAGCAAAATATGTTCACTGAGTCAGATAGTCTCTCATATGTCCTAATTCTAACTCATTAAGCAATTCAAATCAATCAATTACATGTAGTTCTTCTTCTTAGTTAATCTTTAGATGTGTTATTCTTATGCTACCACGATGGGCATATAGTAAATTTTCATGCATTGAACCTTTTTTATACATACGTATCATAAAATATAATGTTCATTATATTATTATTTAATAGTTTTATTTTATTGTCGTAAGATACTTTAACATACGTGCATGTACATTGATTTACTTATTAAATTAATTACATATAATAAAGAATTATTATAATTCATACACATTCAAAACTAAATCATCTAATTGATTTTGATCTTTCTGAGTCTCCGTTTAAATTCTCTTTCATTTTCATGTATTACACGGTAATAATAATAATAAAAACAACAATCATTATTTTTTATTTATTCCTTTTCCTTCTATCGAACGCAACGGGAAATGTTTTTAGTTATGTTGTGTTACGTTAGTTAATGTTTAAGAGATATTTGATGGATGAGAGAAACAGAAAACATTTTAGATGGATTAATAATTAATTAATATCCATTAATATTTAATATTTGTCTATTCCTTAATTACTTCTTATCATGATTATCTATATTTATTAACAAATTTGATTAATTACGGATATATCCATATCGTAACTGTATTTTGAATACGAAATATGATCTCTTTTATTCATTCTTCAATTCTATAGAATGGTCCAATATCATTTCATGTTTTGTCTATCTCCCTCTCTCCCCTCTCTCTCCCTCTCCCCCTCCCTCTCTCTCCCTCCCCTTCTCTCCCTCTCCCCCTCTCCCTCTCTCCCTCTCCTCCTCCTCCTCCTCTCTCCCCTCCCCTTCATCCTTCCTCTTCATCCCTTTATTCGTTCCATCTCCTTTCTCATCCCTTCAGTCATACTTCTACACTATCTCCCTGTCCCTTTCAAGTCATGCTTCTCCTCCCCTCCCTCTTCCTCTCCCTCTCTCTCCCCTCCGTCTCCCTCTCCCTCTCCCTCTCTCTCCCCCTCTCCCTCTCCCTCTATCCAATAGAATGGCTAGTCAATCTCTCGTCTCACGCTAAGTTAGCCCTTCTTCTCCATTGAATTCATGACGACCCCTCTTATGAGAGACTATCTGGCTCAAGTGACATTCCCTTGGCACTTGGCCAAAAAGTGATATGAACCGATCGGGCCCAAATCGTGCACAGTTGTAGTATGGGCTGACATAAGCTTGCACACGAAGTTTGGGTTCGTCATATCTGCACCTTCGCTAAATAACGTAAGTTCGATGAAATGGCATCGAAATTTCAAAGTTTACGGATTCATTCGATATATGTATACGATGAAGGGCAATAGTAAGCAAGTACATTCCCCCAAATATCATCCCGATCCAAAACCGTGAGACCCAGAAAAAAATTAAAAAGTCCGGTCTGGGGCCCATAAAATGTTTTTATTAATTTTCCTGCAATTGCCTATCGGTGAGGGTCTTTTTTTATTTCTTCAATTTGACGAGTATTCATTAGTGTAACTACTATATGAAAATGAATTAAAACACAATCGTGGAAGTTTGCCTTATTCCCGAAAAACCACAACTAATTCACCTTTTTATCGCGAACTGAGACGATAAATGGTGTGCCACCTACTGTAATGCAAAGGCGGAAATTCAAAATTCGTCAATCACCGTTTGTTTTCATTCGATTTCGGTATTATATTATTGTTTTTCTTTTATTATTTGTTTGTTGTATGAATATCTGAGGTGTAATATGACGGTATTTTTCGAAAAAAACTATGAATTTTGAATTTCCGAATATGCATAACCGTAACCGGCATATGCTTATTCGGTCAGTTCGCGATAAAAAGGTGAATTAGTTGTGGTTTTTCGGGAATAAGGCAAACT
Source organism: Parapristionchus giblindavisi (assembly GCA_943737045.1). NCBI lineage: Eukaryota > Metazoa > Nematoda > Chromadorea > Rhabditida > Diplogasteridae > Parapristionchus > Parapristionchus giblindavisi. Next base: position 34,253 of record CALSFV010000437.1, read on the forward strand.
TCCACGATTGTGTTTTAGTTCATTTTCATATAGTAGTTACACTAATAAATACTCGTCAAATTGAAGAAATAAAAAAAGACCCTCACCGATAGGCAATTGCAGGAAAAATAATAAAAACATTTTATGGGCCCCAGACCGGTCTTTTTAATTTTTTTCTGGGTCTCACGATTTTGGATCGGGATGATACTTGGTGGAATGTACCTGCTTACTATTGCCCTTCATCGTAAACATATATCGAATGAATCCGTAAACTTTGAAATTTCGATGCCACTTCATCGAACTTAAGTTATTTAGCGAGGATGTAGATATGACGAACCCAAACTCCGCCTGCGAGCTTATGTCAGCCCATACTACAACTGTGCACGATTTGGGCCCGATCGGTTCATATCACTTTTTGGCCAAGTGCCAAGCCATAAGCAAAATATGTTCACTGAGTCAGATAGTCTCTCTTATGCCCTATCTCTTTTTCAAGCCACTCCCCTCCCTTCTCCTCTCTCCCATCATATCCCTCCTCTCCTCCCCTCCTCCCTCATCATCATATCCTTCTATCTTCTAACATATACTTGTGTCTACTTCTACATTTCTCTACCCACTTAATCCTCCCTCATTCCTCTTCCCTCTCCTCCATCTCCTCCCCTCCCCTCCCCTCCCTCTCCCTCTCCCTCTCCATCTCCCTCTCTTTCTCCCTCACCAAATCCATTCACCTCTCTCTCAGAGTTACTATGGGCTTCATCATCTTTCATTCTTTCAATTACAAAGAAGGAGGCACATAATGATACTTTTTCTCAAACTTCCTTCATCCATCTCTCCTCCTTCTCTCCCCTTCTCCTTTTCTACCATCCCTCTCTCCATCCCTCTCCCCTCCCTCTCCCCTTCTCTTCTCTCCCTTCCTCCTCCTCCTCCTTCTCCCCCTTCTACTCTCTCCTCCCTCTCTCCTCCCTTTTCTCCTCCCTCCTCCTCCTCCTCCTCCTCCTTCTTCTTCTCTATTTCTGTTTTCTTCACTTTGACCTCCTTCATCATTTCATATTCACAACTCGATCTACGAGTAGTCGTATTACTTATATATCCCCTAACCCTCTTCCACTTCCTCCTCTCATCTCTCTCCCCCCATCCTCCCAATCCTCTCTATACTTAGGGGCCACAACGTGGATAGCCGATTTTCGCTGAGAAAGTGGAAATTATGTTCATTCGATGTGTCATGACCCCAATAAGACGATACTTTTTGCCGTTTGTCGATATCTTGTCTCTGAGGCGAGATACAGCTCGAAAACCACGCGCGCAACGCACTGTTGGAAAGGCAGAAAAAGCGAGATGAGAGAGTGAGGGGGCGGAGTCTTGTCTCTCTCCTCTCCCCCCTTCCTTCGCGGCGTCTCCTTTCTCTGTCCAATCTCGGCCGTTTCTTCTGATTCTTTTTGTAATTTGCATTGCTCACTTAAGTGACCATGTGTAATATATTTCTTTTAAAAAATCGATAATGTGCAATGACAGTAGAAGCAAAGAAAACGACAGTTTATCAGAGGAAAAGACTGTTTCTCAGTCAACAAGCTCTTGTAAAATAGAGTACAACTTCGGAAACAAGCGAATGGTGTAATAATTAACAAACATAATAATTAACGATTGATAGTTTGGAAGATATCGATTGATTATCGATTAGCAGATCATCAACCAAGAGTTTTCAGGATAGTCTTACGCTGCTTGCCCTTTCGCTTCTTTGCCTTCTTTGGATCCAGAATGGCCGAGTCGTCAAAGAGATGCACCTAAATTTAATAACTCAGTCAAAGATCAGAGATTAAAGATCAAAGATCAAAGGTTAAACATCAAAGATCACGTTAATACCTCCTACTATTCTTCATACTCCAATTGTAGCAAATTCAACGCGGCCAGATTCACTACGTATGCATTCTAAATCGATTAATCGATAGTAAATCAGTCAATAAACAGTGAGGATCAATCAATAATGTTGTTCCATAATCAGTGGAACTAAACAGTAATCGATAATCAATAACACACATTTCTGCTTCCTTAAACACTCACTTGACCCCCTATTTTACATTATCCATTGACATTTTCATATAAATCGAATACAATTGATCAAAACCGTGCGGGATACGAACCAACTACTAACAGTAATAATGTTTTGATTGATTGATCAGACCACAAACTACGAAAAGAACAAATATCAAAGATTACACTCACCTCCTTCTGCATGAATCCCGTTCGTCAAATCACGAGTAATTCGCAGGCACTGTAATGACACTAATTCAGTCAACAACTTACATACTACGTTTTATTCAAATATCAAAGATCAAACTGCAAAACGAAATTTAAATAATCCTAAATCCTTATAGTAGATAGAATAAACAATAAATAAATAGATAAGTGAGTGAATAATTCTGATATCAAAGTGGTCGTAATATCAATAACTGACTCAAATAAACGTAATTATCCAATGAAACATCAACTCACCGTGATCCAGATATACTCCGGAGGGATATCACCGTTGGGAGGCTGTCAACTCCAACAGCCTCCCATATCCCTCTCTCGCACTCCATCCGACATGCAGGTCCTAGAAGTACACAGGTAGAATCAACGCAAAACACTCAAATGCGCGATCAAAAGTCGAAAATGAAAGTGGAGAACGCCGAGGCACACAATGCTGACAGAAAAGTGAAGAAAGACTCCTATTCAGAAATGAATCAAAGTCGAACGGTGCAATTCGAGCAAAGTAAATGTAATTCGCCAATTTAAAGAGAACTATAACGACTATATGGCGGCAACTGAGCAAAATGAGAGGAGCGATATAAAGACAATAGAATAGACCATTTGTTTGATGATATTACTTACGTAAACAACACAAATAAATAAAAATATAACGATTTAAAATAATTACTCAAAAAACGACTGTAGCCGTAAAATTCGTGACCGGGAAAAGGTAAGGCTGAACATGTACAATAGAGGGTTCGGAACGATTTATTTGTAATATTTTTCATGAAATTTTCAAAAGCAAAGCACAATTCATGGGTTGAGATATTGAGTTTGAATTTTGCCTAGTTGTTACTTTTATGGGTACTGAAATCGAATTATACTCGGCCGAGCATGCTGTGATAGCTAGAACAGCACGAAATCGCACTTTCGTGATTTTGTTTTGCGATTTTGACCTAATTAAGCTCAACACACCACTCTCGGCCGGGGTTCATTTAATAGAGCCCATTGATAGCTACAAAATGAGCCCAAACACAAGTCATGACGTTCAGAATTAAGCTTGTGCTTTACTCATCTCGTTTTTCCGCCGATTTTGGGTGCACACAAAGTGGGCGGAGCTTGCGGCCCCTATCTATACTTATCCATTCTTTTTCCACTAAATACAAGTACCTTTATTTTTGAATATGTGTTACTCATACTGTATTGGAGCATGATTAATCTTATTTATTAGGATTGTACATTTTAATAAATAATTTTAGTTAATTGTATGATAATTTAAGATCATCATAATATAGTGAATAATGATATAATGAGTGAAGATTCATCCCTTCTCACTGTCAATTCACACTTCCAGAGGTACACTCAATAATAGTCAACATGGGGGAGAGGGAGAAAGAGAGGGACAGGGAGAGGGAGAGGGAGGGTAATGAAATAAGATGATGTGAGAGGGGGATAGACCGTAGTGATTCCCATTTCATTCCTATAAACTTAATCAAAAGAAGAAAATGAAGAGGTCCTTCTTTTATTCAATTCATTCCATGTTATTTCACTATTTGGGGTCTAGTATTTCATGGATAAAGGTAGAGGGAGAGGGAGAACAGGAGAGGGAGGGAGAGGGAGAGAAAGAATAGTACTTCATACGCTGGAACATAAACAAGACCTATAACGAATTCCAGATGTGTGTCATTTTGAAAGACCATCGTTCTCCCTCTCCCTCTGAATCTCTCCCTCTCCCTCTGAATCTCTCCCTCTCCCTCTGAATCTCTCCCTCTCCCTCTAAATCTCTCCCTCTCTCTCTGAATCTCTCCCTCTCCCTCTGAATCTCTCCCTCTCCCTCTAAATCTCTCCCTCTCTCTCTGAATCTCTCCCTCTCCCTCTGAATCTCTCCCTCTCCCTCTGAATCTCTCCCTCTCCCTCTAAATCTCTCCCTCTCCTTCTGAATCTCTCCCTCTCCCTCTAAATCTCTCCCTCTCCCTCTGTATCTCTCCCTCTCCCTCTGAATCTCTCCCTCTCCTTCTTTCATTCATTGAGAGTGAAATACTATATTGACAGTTGATAGTAGTTTTTCTCTCTCTCTTAGCTTCCATATTTCTCACTCCATATACCAATTTAGAGTGGTGTGAATGACTGACTTTTATGACTGAAATGGAGAGTGAGAGGGAAAGGGGAGAGAGAGAGAGAGAGAGAGAGAGAGAGAGAGAGAGAAGGAGAGGGAGAGAGGCACGAGTTTCTATTGTTTATCTGTATAGAGTGTGTTTATCGTGAAGAAGTGAGATGGATGGGGGAAATGAAGAAAGAAGAAGAAGATGAAGTTGAATATGATGAGAATACTAAGAGATCATCACCGAATAAATATTGATTGATGTTGATTGATTATATTTCAGAAGTGCTCTTCGTAGTTCATTAATTCATAAAGGAGGTCGATCACCATCAAGAAAGACTGTATCATTCTCATCTAGAAAAGATCAACATAAACAAATATCTAATGGTAACATTACAAGGGATACTGTAATTTGAGTGATCTTTGATCTCAAATGTTCTTTCGGATACTATAGTCTATGTTTCTATGATCCTTGGATACTGTACTCAAATCTTTGGTCATATGAATCATGAGTCTGGGGATACTGTAGAGTGATCTTTGATCTTTAATCTTTGATCTTTCAGTTTCTGATTGTTGGGCCATAATGCAGACAGGAACAGAATTAGTGAAGTTGAGAACGAATGTACGACACTTTAGAAGACTATTCAGGTATAGATGGAGTGAAGATGAAAGGGGGAGGTAGAAGTAGAGGGAGGAGAGGTAGAAGAAGGAGAGGGAGGAGAGGTAGAAGAAGGAGAGGGAGGGAGAGGGAGAACCGATTTTGAGAAACAGGAAAAAGTATAACTTATTGGATTAGCATACCAAGTACCCTTCAGTCACTTTCGTTATCTTCAAGAACTTTAGCCTCTCCCTCTCCCTCTCCCTCTCCCTCTCCCTCTCCCTCTCCCTCTCCCTCTCCCTCTCCCTCTCCCTCTCCCTCTCCCTCTCCCTCTCCCTCTCCCTCTCCCTCTCCCTCTCCCTCTCCCTCTCCCTCTCCCTCTCCCTCTCCCTCTCCCTCTCCCTCTCCCTCTCCCTCTCCCTCTCCCTCTCCCTCTCCCTCTCCCTCTCCCTCTCCCTCTCCCTCTCCCTCTCCCTCTCCCTCTCCCTCTCCCTCTCCCTCTCCCTCTCCCTCTCCCTCTCCCTCTCCCTCTCCCTCTCCCTCTCCCTCTCCCTCTCCCTCTCCCTCTCCCTCTCCCTCTCCCTCTCCCTCTCCCTCTCCCTCTCCCTCTCCCTCTCCCTCTCCCTCTCCCTCTCCCTCTCCCTCTCCCTCTCCCTCTCCCTCTCCCTCTCCCTCTCCCTCTCCCTCTCCCTCTCCCTCTCCCTCTCCCTCTCCCTCTCCCTCTCCCTCTCCCTCTCCCTCTCCCTCTCCCTCTCCCTCTCCCTCTCCCTCTCCCTCTCCCTCTCCCTCTCCCTCTCCCTCTCCCTCTCCCTCTCCCTCTCCCTCTCCCTCTCCCTCTCCCTCTCCCTCTCCCTCTCCCTCTCCCTCTCCCTCTCCCTCTCCCTCTCTCTCTCCCTCTCCCTCTCTCTCTCCCTCTCCCTCTCTCTCTCCATCCTAACTAAGTCCATTCTCAGTCTCGATTCGGATCTCTCTCACATCCGTTGGACTCCAACAAACAAGAAGCCGCATAAAGCACGAAGTAAGAGAAAAGAAGAATAAGAAGAATGAGAGATTGAATGACGTCATTCAATTGACGTATTTGATCCATTCTCTGTACTATCATCGTAAACATAATCTCAGTCTTATTGTCAAAACTGAGTTCACTTTTGTTATTCTATCATCTTCTCATTGTAGTTTCAATCGATTCAATTCGTGAAGTTCGAGTGGGAAGGAACACTCAACTGTTGAGGGCATCGGAATCTGCTTTGAATGATCTACAGGTTAGATGAAAGGGAGAGGGAGAGGAGGTCTAAAAGGGAGAGGGGGGGGGGGGTCTAAGAGGTAGAGGCCCTTAGAGGGAGAGGAAGAGGGGGCAAGATTGAGAATAAGGAAAGAGAAAGAAACAAATTTGATTTAGCAATAAGAAGATTTGTGTAAAGAGAAGAGAGGAAGAAGAGGGGGGGGCTATAGATAGAATGAGAAGTAGATGATAAATCTATTTGAATGTCATCATAGATATTGAAGGAATAGAGTATATTCATTGCTTTATCATACATCATAAGGAACGAATTGAATGCATTCATTAATGATTGAAATGGTCACTATTAATTTACTGGAAAGGTATACTGTAATATTGCGTATCGATCGCACGATCGCCGTAAGACCTGTTTTAAAATTTACAGTACCCATCATTTTCGGACCAGTGTGATTTGCCTTTTAATTGTTTTTTCTCATTAATAAAAATTTTGTTTCAGTTTCTTTAGTCATTAAAAGAACTTTTTATCACGGAAACTCATGATTAAGATTTTGAGAATTCAAAAATATTCATACGCAAAGGAAATAAATGATGCGTCCAAATGCGCCCCGCTGCGGAGCGCAGCAGAGAATGTGTGCAAAACACGACCGGGCTGTACTGTATACATTCTATTAAAGCCACTAAGTTTACTTTAAGTAGACTCTAAGTGAAGCGTAAGTCCACTTAGAGTGAGTCTCAGACTTCCATTCTACTTAAACTAAACATGATTACAGTACAGCCCGGTCGTGTTTTGTACACATTCTGCGCTGCGCTCCGCAGCGGGGCGCATTTGGACGCATCATTTATTTCCTTTGCGTATGAATATTTTTGAATTCTCAAAGTCTTAATCATGAGTTTCCGTGATAAAAAGTTCTTTTAATGACTAAAGAAACCGAAACAAAATTTTTATTAATGAGAAAAAACAATTAAAAGGTAAATCACACAGGTCCGAAAATGATGGGTACTGTAAATTTTAAATTAGGTCTTACGGCGATCGTGCGATCGATATGCAAATATACAGTATACCTTTCCAAAAAATTAATAGTCACCATTTTCGGACCAGTGTGATTTGCCTTTTAATTGTTTTTTCTCATTAATACAAATTTTGTTCCGGTTTCTTTAGTCATTAAAGGAACTTTTTATAACGGAAACTCATGATTAAGACTTTGAGAATTCAAAAATATTCATACGCAAAGGAAATAAATGATGCGTCCAAATTCGCCCCGCTGCGGAGCGCAGCAGAGAATGTGTACAAAACACGACCGGGCTGTACTGTACACTAACAATAAGAGTTACAATAATATTAAATATATTGAAGGAAGAATGTACATTCTCTATCATATATGGTGAAGATTATGAATGTCTTGATCTCGTTGCTGATACAGCTGATAGTGCTAATATATGGGTGACTGGATTGATTGCTCTTACTAGTAATAAAGGTAAATCAATCATTATAATCAATTATTGATTGATTATTTTTTAGCTGAGAAACCGAGTACTTCATCGTTGTCAATGCTGAGAGAAAGGTAAGAGTTAAAGCCTTTAATCATATACTTTTTATCTTATCTCTTCATCTAAAGAGTAGATAAACCAATGGTTCCACTCTACATTCAATATGAAACTAATCATTATCTATAATCTCTTACCCTATAATATTCATCATATTGAGATGGTTGGAATCAATCTTTGATGATGAAGATGGTTCAAAGAAAGGAATAATAGGAGAGAAAGAAGCTATAAGATCTATTCATAGTATCAATAATAGATTACATCCAATAAGGATTAAAGCTAAGATTAAGGTAGTTTATAGTACTAACTTCATTATTATTACTGTTAGAGGTGGATGAGTCATGAATATCATAGTGCTCAATATATTTCGTCAAATTTACAATTACTCTGAATTATAATTATTCTATGAATACATAAAATGTATTCGATAAGAGAGTAATTATATTCATTACAGGAGATGAGCATTACTTCAGAGGAAGATCCTGAGAAACGATTCATTAATAAAGATAATTTTGTTGAATTATACAAAGAGATGGCGACACGACCTGAGGTATTCAATTCGTCGTATACCAATGTTTACTAAGACTATACATTTTGTTATTCTACTTTTTCAAAAAAATCATTGAAAGAAATTTTTTTTTGAATTGAAATATATCTTGATTGATATGTTTAAACGAAATTAACTACCATATTAAATTGTTTTTGTTATCTCTGACTCTTCTATTAAAATATTATTGAATATTATTGATGACCATTATGCCTATTATTGATTATTTTCGAATATATTCATTTCAGTTATATTTCCTCATGGTCCGATATGCGAACAAAGATTATCTCTCATGTCAAGATCTACGATTGTTTCTGGAAACAGAACAAGGGGTAAGTCAATTATATCGAACTATTTATCGATTATCTTTAATTTAAAATGTGAAAATATGCTATATTTCATGGGATGTTCTTGTGAAACATATAATAATTGGTGAATATCTACGTGTTCCACTCACGTTACCAACTATTTCTTTATTCGCTTTCGATGAGATGATTGATAGGCTCAATATGTTGTATTTACAATAGATTCAATATCTTCCAATGATTAATCATTCAGTTAATCGGAGTCTCCACTGATATGTGTGAACGTATCATTGAACAATACGAACCATGTCCTGAAGCAACAGAGAATAATGTATTGACTATTGATGGTTTGTCATATTTTCATCTATTTCAACTTCAACTTTCATCCATCCCATATTCATTCATTATCGTTCTTTTTCTACTATGAGATCATATTTCTTACCTTTCTTATGTGCAAACATTTACATCGAAAGTATAGAGTTCATCTGCGGCCAAACATGAAATATCCAAGTTGATCTTTGATCTTTAAACACTTTGGTGGTTTCAGGATTCACAGCTTATCTCCTTTCATCAGAATGTTCTCTATTCGATTCAACTCGTTCTTTAGTATGGCAAGATATGAAGCAACCTCTATCAAGATATTTCATTGCTTCGAGTAATCGGTTAGACATTACAATTGTATTATTTACTCATTTGCAGTACTTAATTTAATTTAATTTATCATACATCAATAAGATGCGACAACATTTGAAATAACAGATGAAAAGAGCTTGTGGGATAGATAGAAATTATCGGGGAGGGGAAGTGCAGCTCAGAAAAGACTCTGTATCAAAGATCAAACGGCGATCAATGACAGGTTAGGTTGGCAAGGCCTAGCGGTGGAGAGGTCCGCAATGATTCAATATATATCGGATTGAATCGAGAGAGTCTAGAATGAGGGCACTAAAGAGGGGTAATTGTGATTCCTAATTTCTCAATAAGATCTTGGGAGGAAAGCAATTTAGCTTTGATAACGGAAGTGGTACATGCTATGGTGGATGAATCAATAATACAATATAATTTAATCAGAAAACGAGCAACTCTAACAGAGAAAGATGATCTAAGATTTTCTCGTCTAGCGAGAGGAATATTGAAAGCAAAGCAAGATACACGACCAAATGTGGGTTTAAATACAAAGAAATGACTAGCTGGCAAATCTATTTGACAACGAAGGATCTTAAGAGCATAAATAATATCTATTACTGTTCTTCTGTGGTACAGAGTTGGGAGAGAATACAAGGACAATCTAGCGGGGTATGAGGGAGGGAAACGAGGGAAACCAACAATACGATTACAGCGGTAAAATAAAAGACGAGTAAAAAGATGTGATATATTTTCTAATTTACGAACAAGACCTTTGGACGATGGGGACCACACAGGGGAAGCATATTCAACTATGGGAAGAATATAACATTTAAAAGCATGAATATACACATCGGGTTTGGTACAAGAGATCGAGCGGAATAGTAAATATACTAATGACGTGGCTTTTTTAATTCAATTCATGTAGTATGATACTATCTGTGTCTAGAAAATAAGATAGAGCACAATATTAGAAGGGACTTATGTAATATAATTTTATATCATATGAAAATAGAATGATTTCAGTCCATTTCTGGTTGAAGAACAACAAGGATCAGTCTCCGTTGATGGAATTATCGCTGCATTGAAAAGAGCTTCAAGATGGATCGAATGTAAGTGTATTAGATATAAGATCGAGTAAATACTGAAATAGTTGCTAAGTAATGAATATATTACGCACAACATTACATCATGAAATGAATAAATGAGTTCGAGTAACAACTAATCTATCTGAAACACGTGATGTGCATTAAATCATATATTGACATCATTACTATTATCCCAAATTGTGTTCTCAATGCTCTCGATGTCGTAAACTATGAGAGAACAGTTGCATAGTGCATAGCCTATTGCATATTAGATCTCATTGATTACCTAAGTACACCGGTTAATCATATTATCATTGTGCAGAATCATGCAGGCACCAACAAAGAAGGAATACAATTAGGAATGAAATGAGGGCCTATATAAGGCCCCTTATCCCTTTCACCTATGTCCTCTGGCCTCACCGGCCTATCCCGTCTACCTCCTCTTTGCTCTCTCTTAAGTCCCTCACATGGGCACCCGATAAACTTGCTATAAGGCAACTATCTAGTATCGTACACAGCAATAAACAACTGGCGACCAGAACTCACGCCTTTTTTGCTAAGTACTGCATACTTAAGAAGCTTGGTCATAGAACCACGAGCTTACGAGAGAAAGCGCTAACCGGCAAAAACCGAGGCCTATTGGCTAAGCCCGTGCCTTCGTGCCGGGAACCTCATGGTCTATTGTATAAGAGAATGTTAAACAATTCTTGACCATCAGGGGCGTAGCAAACGGAGCCATCTGGCCCACAACCAGACTGCAAATCTGTCTGAGTACGGAAACTCCGTAACAAATATGATAGGCAATACGAATAGCAGGAACATCCTGAACATCAATTCTTGCCAAGAAGTGGGATTCGCGGTACCACGGAATGGCAGAGATTCAACATGGCTTCTCAACAGTTTGACCTTGGGCGGGACTTGATCAACCCTGCCAACCTTGGTCACAGTTCAAAACCACGGTCACTCCGTACATTACGAACTGGATACTGACAACGCCATGTTTAACAAGACTTCTTTGAAACGATTGGAAGCCTAAGCTATGCAAGGTCTCACAGACAGCGTCAGCTAGCAACGGCGCCAAGATCGTTTTTCAAAGTGTCTGTCGAGTTTGTATGCGCCTAAATAAAATTTAACACACCAGAGACCCTGTTCGACCTCCAGGTCCTAAAAACTTCTTCATGAGACAACCCTCACAATATACGTTGTGGGGAGGGATTTAATCCTCGCTCGTGGCAAGGACATGGAACCTTACCTAATGGGACACCCATGACATGAATTGAGTCAGCATGATTCAGCGAGGAGCAAGCTTGATACATTGCTCAAGGCCAACGCTGACCTGTCCGAAAATGAACTGGGCAAGTTTCATTAACAGGCTGGACTCATATTCTAGGTGGTAAACCCGACCTGTTTCCGGAAAGCCGGGCCGGTACCCATGTACCTGGGTGGTGACAGCCATTTGGAAGGATGGTTGTCGAACAGTAAGGGTTGGCTCCATTGAGCAGACAAAATGTAGGTCAACCCCGGCAAATGCGCCGAAACCAGTAGGGAGATTCGGAGCAATCGGTTATCAGACAACGTCGCATCCAATCTTGGATAGGAACGTTACCGCTACCGAATGAACCTTCCCATCTCTCCAATGACGGAGAAAGAACTCCGAGGTAGATCTATAAGATACCTACCAGAATGGAGTTGAGTGACGAGGCGGATAAATATCCAGTCAACACGCTGTGTGTGTCTGTGGACAAGGGCTTTTAGCCTGCACACATCGTGTTGCTACACTCATGGACTGCCATAAGGAGAGTTTGGGTTACTCCAGACGCTCTCGGAAAGACATGGTAGAGAGCATACCATCAGTGTAAGATATAAGAGGCTTCTGTTCGAATTAGCCCCCGCCCCAGCCATTCCTAAAGACCCTGGAAGAGTCTGCGGCTGGTATCGAGGAATGTGGTGATCAACCTCGATGACGTCACTACAACCGCACCACATATAACGAGCATAGCTCGGCTTACCAAGGTGCTGGTAGTTGCGAAGGATTTAGTCAGAATTTTGGTCCGTCTAGTGAGTAACGAACAAGACCAAACCCGAGAAGGTGACGCTTTACTAAAAGGCCATCACCGGGAGGTCTTTAAACAGATCGTAAACAAGTATCAGCCAACTTAACTTAAGTAGGATACGAAATTACGAAAGTCCGATCCAAATCTCCGAATTACATTCGAGACCCTCAAACAATGGGGTAGATCAGACTGAAAGTTTACTCACTACGTCAGAAGCACGACTGGCCTATCAATGATCCTCGCAAATTGATGCATCTGATTAAGGCCATGGAGCCATAAGATAGCATCAAGATCCGAATGGGACGAACAGACCATAGGATCCGCGTCCAAATCACTGACAAGGTGAAAATTATACCCAATTAAATTTGGAGTGTAGAGGTTAAACGGCTAAAACACTGTTCCTCCCACAATCAGATCACCAACCTTGATCAGGATTTTCGTTCCTAAGCATTATTCCTATAGTTGCGCAACGCCGACTCAACATCATGAGCACGGTTAATGGAATAACATTCGGAACATTCTGAATGTAAACGGACGGTTTGTCGCGACCCCGTTTTGAAGCAGTCCCAGACTGTAGCTAGGAATCGAAGACGCGTGATGTCAGAAACTGACACACAGATTCATCATTAGTATGAATGAATTAAAGCGACTAAGGATGACCCTATCCTTATACACAGGCAAACCTGGTGAGGTGCTGACCATCCCACACAGGAAAAGCCTTGTCAGGTACGCAAAGGCTAGTAACCTTAGTAAAAGATGGCCTACGATGGAAACATCGGTTATGTGTCCCTAAGATGTCGTGAAAGCGCATCTTGAAACTGATCCATGAGAACCATTCGGAATAGAGCGCACGATGGCACTCACACAATTCCGTTTTCTTGTTTTCCCACGTGGCCCACCATGGACAGAATGATTGAGCTAATGGCAACGTCGTGTAAGACCTATGCAGAGATAGGCAATAAACCGACAAAAGCCCACTACATAGCTGGGAAGTGCCGAAAGCACCGTGGAAAAGGCGACATATAGATGTTTGTGAACCATTCCATCACTCCATGTAGTGATCATGGTCGACGCAAAGTCAAAACGTTCAGGAATGCTCAAACTGAAACAACTACGGCATTCGCCACCGCTAAAAAAACTTATGGAATGTGCTATTCACGGTCCTTCCCGAACACATTGGGAGTGGTAACGGCCCCCGGCTGGCATCAAGTGAATTCGAGAAATTCCTTACAAAGCCCGATAACCAATGAACACTTACACCACCGTATTATCCAAATTCAAATCACCAGACATAAAGATATGTAAAGCATTAACTAATGCTGTGGAAAATATAACTCCACGTCAAAAGGTGATATGGAAACGGTCGTAAAGAAAAGTCTTGTTCGAATATAGAGTAACTCCTCATCCATGGACTTAAATCAGTCCAACCGAGCACTCATGTGCAGAGAGTTTACGCTCAAGATTGACATACACACATACCAGACAAGGTATGAATAAGGTTAAAGAACCCAACAGATACCTCGGAAACGCAAAGAGTTAATCATGACAAAATAGAGCGTTCGAGGTAGGGTATATTACCACAAGTCGTTCGCAGTTTGGAAACCATGAAGGGTAATACAAAAACCTCAGCGAACGCACACACATGTCCAATCTTGGAAACCATGTAGAAGTGCATGCGAATCACTTTAATGGAAAAGACATCGGTACAAAATGAGGTTGCGTTGAATACGGTAAAGCAATGTACTAAAGCTCTGCCTAAGAACAGAGAACCTTGTACCACTAAGTTACCGTAATACCAGTATCTCCTAAAAAGCACCTAATACGGGTAACCTAGTAAATCTAGACCCTCCTCAGGAATCTCATTCCCATCCACAAAATGGGGAGGAAGAAAAGGTTCAAAACGCTCCTCTAAAGAGAGAAAAGCAACGGTGTGATTCTCCGAATACGTGCCTAACAAACGCTTTTAGCAGGGTTAGCAGATTGACAGAGTGATCTCTCATAGTCAATTAGCAATAATAACTTGCACATTGAGCCCGAAGTTAGCATGAGTTAAATTGCACAAAAGAGATCAATCATCAATGATGCATTAAATAACTATGCATAAAGATATCTCTTAAATCTTACGTGGTGGTGACGTGGGGAGGAGAAGAAAGAGGACAGAAGGAGGTGGCAACATTCGACCAAGGTCGTAAGCCACAACTACCCTTCCGCCTAAAGTGGCAAACCTCCTGCCTCTAATAGTGATGCTCAAACCCGAACAGGTGAGCACTCCCTACCAAAGTACGCCACCACCAACTGCAACTCCACCTTCGCATCCATTCGCGTCGCACTCTCCGCGCTAATAATCCTGGAGACTCACATCCAGAGCTCTACACTAGAGCATTCCAGGGCTCGCTCATGAAGCCTTGAGCAAGAGATTTAGCTGATGAAAAAAATGACGATGCCGACTACTGTCCGCACTAAGCAAGGTCTAAACACTCCTAGAATGTTTGTCCGTCGCTCTGGCAAAAACAGCCCCTTAAGGTCCCTCGCCACCGAAGCGACATCGTGATCTGAGAACCTCGCCTTGAGGCGCGCCTTTTCACGAGACATCATATAGGTAGCCCCGCACTTGAGATCTAGGGGAGGAGTTGCATAGTGCATAGCCTATTGCATATTAGATCTCATTGATTACCTAAGTACACCGGTTAATCATATTATCATTGTGCAGAATCATGCAGGCACCAACAAAGAAGGAATACAATTAGGAATGAAATGAGGGCCTATATAAGGCCCCTTATCCCTTTCACCTATGTCCTCTGGCCTCACCGGCCTATCCCGTCTACCTCCTCTTTGCTCTCTCTTAAGTCCCTCACATGGGCACCCGATAAACTTGCTATAAGGCAACTATCTAGTATCGTACACAGCAATAAACAACTAGAACGTTGCCAGAACGTAGACTAAACTTAGCTCGGGTTGTGCATTTAACATGAAATATAACATGAGATTATGATGCAATCAAAATCTTTTTAAATCAAATATTCGTAATCTTTTCTATTTCAGTAGAGATTTGGGATCCAGAAGAAGGAGAAGATGAACCACGAATACAAAGAGGATACAATAATAATAATAGTATAGGATTAAGATGTGTATTAGAAACTATCAAAGAATATGCATTCGAACGATCAAGGTTCACTTTATCAATCGATAATCATGTAATTATTGATTGAAGATATCCATTGTTTCTACGATTAATCATTCATTGCTCAATGGAATGGCAACGGGTTACTGTAAAGTTATTGAAGTGAGAATTCATTTTTGCTTTAGATGTCCTTCAATATTGTATATCGCTCTTTCGTATTAGATTCTGTTATTTTGTTAAACTAAAGATGAGATCTTTAAAGATGGAGACCCACGAGTTTTTTCGTAATAAGACTGTTCGGATAGTATGATAGAGATTCATCAAACGAATCGAAAGACATATCTGATATTGATTCCCGATATGTTTAAAGCTCACTATGAGCATTGAAAGTACAACTTTCTAGGCATGTAGAGAGTGCTCATCGAATTTGCATACTTTCTCTCTCATTTTCTCATTATCCCTTACGCCAATTACCATATAATATAAACAATAGCCAGCATGCTTATCGTGGCGGGAGTCAGTCATGCCAACTCATGGGTCCCCTTCTTTAATAATTTTAACATTAATAGATTGCCATTAAACTAGAGATGAAACTTATCCTAAATTTATATAAAGAAAAAGAGAAGTTATACCATTTCTTCATAATTTATTGATTTATTGATTGATATATTTTAAGGGAGAAATTAGGGAAGAGATTATATATTCCAAATGATGATCCAACTGATTGGATGACAAATAAACCAACTCCAATGGACTTTCAAATGAAGATTATTATTGTTGTTAGTTTTGATATTTTCTTTGAATCTTCTCTATGAAATTATTCCAATTTATCTAGAATTTTCTGATAATTAAATAATATTGCTTACATATTTTCAAACAAAAAAAGATTGAATAATGCTTCTCTAGGAAGATAAAAAGGAAATAAGATTTGAATTCATTTTTGCAGAGTAAACGAATGAAATCTTTAACTGAAGATGGAGAAATAAGTGAAGAAGAAGATCCAACTCATACAACGAATAGAAAAAGATTGAAGAAATTAGAATTATCAAAAGAATTAGCTAAATTATGTGCTCCATTTGTTGTTCCTAAAGAATGTAAAGATCTCATGAGTACAGCACCTAATTCACATACATGTTAGTTTACCATATATCATTCCCTTCTAAAATATGAATATTCATGATTACTAGATATTTAGTATCAACGAAACAATGAATCAAACAGAAACAACAGGCGCAGGATTTAGCAATAATCTAGTAATCTAGTAGTTGATGTTTCTGAAATTTATTTTATACTATGAACGAAACACTTTCTAAATAAGATAACACTCTCACCTCTTTTAATCTTATCTTCTTCTTATCTTCATTCATAATCCAATCATCCTCTTCTTCATCTTCTTCTTCATAATCTTCTTCATCTTCAGTTAATCCCTCCACTCATCTTCCTCATCTCACTGAATCTATTTCACTTCGTCTCATGCACACATATCCTGCTGAATTCGCTCAAACAACCAGAGATTACACTGTGAGACTCCGCCTACTTTGATCTTTGATCTTTATGTTCCATGTTCAGGTTGTGGTATCTCCTAATGCATCTCGATTAGATTCATCTAATCTGAACCCACAAGAATTCTGGAATCATGGATGCCAAATCGTTTGTATGAACTATCAAACACCTGGACTTATGATGGATTTACAGGTTTGATCTTTGATGTGTGATATTTCATTTGCGATTCATTTCTCAGGAAGGAAAATTCTCTGAAAACGGAGGATGCGGATATGTGCTCAAACCTGAAATATTGAACGATAGTCTATTCGTACCGGGGGATAAGATCCCAACTGCACCTCAGGTTTGAACTCTGATCTCTTAATATGATCTTTGATTTCTGATCTTTGATCTCTGACCTTTGATCTCTTTATGCGATCTTTGATCTTTAGATTCTTCATATTCGTATATTATCGGGACAACAATTACCTCGTCCTCGTGGTTCATCAGCTAAAGGAGATTCATCAGATCCTTTTGTAGTCATTGAAATATTTGGAGTAACTTCTGATTGTACTGAAGATAGAACTAAAACTATCAAGAATGAATCTATCAATCCATCTTTTGACGAAAGCTTCCAATTCCAGGTTATTATTATTTGATCTTTGATCTTTAATCTTTGATCTTTGATCTTAAGATCTCCGTTCCTGAATTGGCTCTGATTCGTTTTCTCGTACTTGATGATGAATACATCGAAGATGATTTCATTGGACAATATACAATTCCATAGCACACTCTCGCTTTGTCTGCGAGAGAGCGTGGCCAGAGCGGAGAGTGAAATTAGCTCTAGCTATGCCTTTAAATAAATATAGTATAATATTATGAGCAGCTATATTCATAAGGAAATAAAAGCATCAAAAACTCTCCTATTTTTGCACAATCTCTCGTCTCTTCTTATCCTTTCATGTACTCCACAATAGTTCTTTATTGCAGGTTGAATGGCAAGAGGAATGTGGTCTCGGTCCTACGGGGAGTATCAGACAGGGATTACGATTGATCCATTCAAGAATGACTACACTTGCTTTGAATAGTAATCAATCAATATCTAGTATAATTAATAAATAATAAATTTAATTCAGCCTCTCCTCCATCGACTCCAACAGGAAATGATAGGAATAGTATATCATCTGGAGATAATACACCTTCATTTATTATTGATATTGATGATAAACAGGTAAAAAGTAATTTTAAAATAATATTTAAATTTAAAAAAATGATTCAGATGCCATTCGTAGTTGTGAATGGACAACTTCCCGAACAATTATCATTGACATTTGATAAATTGAAGAAATTATTGAAAATTTGTTCGGAGATTTCACTAGAAAGCGATGGATTGCTCACTAAGGTATGAAAAAATATTTTGTTACTTTTTTTTTTAAAAAGCAAAAGTACATTGATCTACATTTTTAGATGGAAGAAGCAGCGCAAAAGTTATCCAAAAGCTATGATAAATTGTCTATTCTTTGTGCGGAAGCGGGTTTGAGGTAAGAAAATCATTAATTATGATCAATTTGAATACTTTTTCAGAGGACAAAAAGCAGTTCGAGCTTCAGAAAACTTTACATGGAATCTACGAGTATTGAAGGCTCAACTTTCATTATTGAATAGAACTCAAGATGAAGCGAGTGATGTCATTGCTCAAGTATGATCTTTGATCTTTGATCTCTGAACTTTGATCTTTGATCTATATCTACAGTACCCCTCTCAGGTGTTCGAGACTTCACGGGTATTGAATATTCTTTCGGAACGCTTAGCTGCACAGTCGAAAGGAAGACGATTCTCACATGTTCTTGCTGATCCAATCAATGATTCGCTTTTATAGACCACATTATTGATTGATTTATTGATTATTTCACCACTGTTCTATTGTTCTAGAGATTCAATATATCATATAGTATAGGTGGAATGATTCAATTCATTCCCTTTCTTATTCATTTGTCTTTCATTTCAATCTTTATTCACTTCATTCATCCATCATAAACATCGACAAATTCTCATTCCATCAAACGGGTTCAATTTCTCCATTTTCTTGTCCAATAAATCCCTTATTTCTCGTATTCTTCTCTTCTTTTCACATGAAATACAAAAAGAAGAGTACACTTTTGAGTTGCGAATTGACCCAATAGATAGAGATAGAGAGATAGAAGAGGAAAGAGTAAGGAAAGCTTTAATAGGACATGACCTTACACAATTCTCATCTATTCTCATCCAATTCATTTCTCATATGAGAATATCTTCATCTTTTATGGTTATGTACCACCGTTCCATTTCATTTTCTTGTTTTATTATCTATAAACTAAATCTCTTCATTCTTGACTTCTCCTTCATTCCTTCATTCATTCGTTCATTCATTTGGTCATTTCAGATGAATCAATTGATTATTTTATCTCTTCTTCCATTTCTCATTTCATCACAAACAGAAAATGAGATAGGAGAAGTTGTATTGACTCCATTTGGAATGGGTAAAGATCATGATCAGAAAGTTGTACTACCTGGTATGTAATGGCTTTTATCTATTCATTCTATGGTTTGAATAAGTTTCACCGATTTATTATATTTAAGAATGAAATTGCCAAAACGTTGAATCGAAAGCCTTTTTGAATCATCAAATAACAAAATATTCATTTTGTGCTTTCTCTTGTTCTTTGATATGTACATACATTTACTTCATTGTTCACTTCTTCAAATCCATTTTATTCCTCAAGTGGTCAACGATGAAAGTTCACAAACACTTGTAGTGTATTACAGATCATGATATCCAGTGTTACAAATGTATTAAAATACTTTAATAATATAAATAATAATAAAATGAATTAAGTGAACAATGGTCATATTCCTCCTCTTCCTTGTGTACTTCTCAATGCAGGAGCACATGAACATGGACAGACATTCACCAAGGTCATATTATACTACTTTTACTTTTTATTTATTTCCTCAAAAAAACTAACTTGTAATGGATAGTTGGTCATTTCAAGGTTATCTTTCTTATAGGGAAACTTCCATTATATGTGCAATAATGGAACGGCTGAAGTAGTTGGTGAGTCATTACAGTTTAGTACTCTTAGATCACATAATATTTTTCCCTGAGTATCTGGGTAAAAATCGAAGATTGGTTAATGAGAAGTAATTATCTTATCTTAGCAATCACTAAATTTAATCATTATCATTAATTCTGTTCATCTTTAGCCTGTATCGCTGAGGATCAATCAGTGATTCAATTGGGAAGAACTTTCGTTAGAAATGGAATTAGACACAAATGTACAGTGAATGGAGATTCTGTCACATATGAACAAGGTTTCATGATATTTATTTATATATTTTATGCTATTTAATACTAATAGAGTGCATCTGAATGCTTTTTTCATAAACTTTTTTTATTTCTCAAATTTTATTCAATTAATGTTCCATACCCCGATTATTCACATCAATCTTCTCATATTTAGATAAGAAAGACGTAGATGAGATATAATCTGTATGGAATAGATCGTTTTATAATTCCATGTAACCAGAATACAATCAATTAAAACAAATGGTGTCCAAGCCCGAGCAGTTAGCAACTCTTTCTATTCCAGAGTCAATGTGTTTCGAGAATGGAATCCATTACAATGTTGGAGATTCATTCAGAAATGGAAGTTTCAAGTTGACTTGTAGAAAGGATGGAGTAGTTATTGAAGGTATTATCTATTGTATTCATATATGATTAAAGGAACATTCGAGCTAATTTTACTCTCCGCTTCGACAACGCTCTCTCGTAGACAACGGAAGCAAGAGAGCATTGCTAAAGCGGAGTTTCAAATTATAATTCGGGGTCTCAAATTCAAAATTCATTTATCAGATGAGTAATGATGCGATTTTTAGTCTTTAATGTATGACTCATGCCAAATTCATCATCATAAATAAAATAATTATTTTTCTTTAAATTAAGAAAAATTGTAAATATGAAATCTTATTGGATTATTAAATCCAATGATATTTATGAGATCAAAACACATTCCTAATACACTCTAATATAATTGTAGGTTGTTATCTACAAAACGAAGCAACAACAGGAATTCTAATGCCTGGAGAGTCTCGTATCGTTGGAAAACATAGACATGAATGTGAGATGGTCTCAGAAGGAAAAGTAAGATATACTGTTAAAGGTATGTGACATTGACCTACTATATCAACTATCAATTACATTCACATTAACAGATAGAGAGAGAATGAATTGTGGATGGATGGTTAGGTTGAAAGAAAAATACGAAAGGGATTGGAATAAACAACAAAAAAAATAACGTCTATCAAAAGCACAAAAATCAAATTTCTCAGTTTTGTACATATCACAGTTCAATTTGACGATACAGTACGAGAATATGCCGGGTTTATAGTGCGAAAAGCTGACATTTTTGTCCATCATAAAATCGAATCTTAATCAATGAATTGTATTTTGAGTGGTTGGTTGTGTGAAAGATGATCGTGTCTTCAATGTCGGTCAAGTCTTCACTGATAAACATATCAGATATCAATGTCAATTGGATGGAACTCTCAATGTCATGGGTATGGCATATTTGTCATTTATAGTTCTTATTCTATAAATAATCAATAAATATTATTATTATTATTATTATAGGTTGTGTTGATGAAGAAGGAATGTACATAGAATTAGGAAAGGATTTGCTTATAAATGGAATGGTTCATAGATGTTATAAGATCGATCGAACTACTTTCTTCCATAAGTAAGCTCAATCATTTAATTTTATTTTATTCATTATGTTGATTGAATATGAATAACACTGAATGTTTATTGATTGAGTTGTGATAGTACAAGAAAAGAAAGATACGAAAATGATAGTAATGAACCCGTTAGAATATAATGGAAGGGAATATTATGAATGAATGATCAAATAGGGGATATTATATGATACAGATAATAGAATGAGATTGTTATAATAGTACAATGTGAGAGCCTTAATTCAAGTAATCAATCGATAAATCAATATGTTATGTGAGAATGGTTAAGGTACAATAGAATAAACTACCGTAATCTTTAGTCTACAGTAGTATAAAGTACAGTAATCATTTTAGATTTGCGTGCGACTCAGATCGTTTGGATGTATGCATTGCTAATAGTATTGTACCTCGATTTAAGAGGACAACTCAATGATTCAATGAATAGAGGGATCATAATCACTCACTACTAATACTAATATACTTAATATATAATGTATGGAATAAACAATATATCAAAATGATTGAACAAGCGAATGAATAGACACGGATATATGGAAAGATAAATGAAAACTCGGAAATGAATGATTGGAATATAATGATGAGATACATGTTCATTATATGAATATGACGATATAAACAATGGATGAATAAACTAAAAATGACTTAATGTTGTACAAACTTACAAGGGAATCCTTTCACCTCGCGGAAACCAATCCAGATGAAAATTCGCACAGGCATTGTTGAAGACGATAGAAAATGATATGTGAAGTCGAAAAATGCAGCAGGGCAATACCCGAGCCGCAGCATCTATCCAAACTTGGTCAAACTTAGCGCGCATTCGCCGCATTCTGAAGCAATGAGAGAGACCTTATTGGTGACACAGTTTCTTCGTACAATCGCGTTGATGTTATCTTTTCGGAATCTTTTTGTCTTTAATGCACGAGCCACTTTCCATTCCATTCACCAATCAAGTTGATACCTTTCTTCAGAGATAGGGACGATGAATTCAGATTGTTGGCGGCGAACGCGCGCCAAGTTTGACAAAGTTTGGATAGATGCTGCGGCTCGGGTATTGCCCTGCTGCATTTTTCGACTTCACATATCATTTTCTATCGTCTTCAACAATCCCTGTGCAAATTTTCATCTGGATTGGTTTCCGCGAGGTGAAAGGATTCCCTTGTTAGATACAAACATGAGAGAAAAACTAATAAGTTTCAAGTATATTATAGATATTAGAACATATCTGATTAGAATAACTATTGAAGTAGTTTAATTCTTTGTTTCTTCTCTTCTTCATTCTTTTCATTCATCTTTATTCTAATAGCCTTCTTAACTTCTTCACTTGATCTTCTATAATATGGTGCTCTACACGCTGCTCCTTGTAGTTTACATGGAAGAAGACTACTTCCATGGGTACGGTAGTATGATATCAGAGAGGGAAGACAACTAAAAGTGATTACTGTAGTCTCATCATACATTATCGATTATGATTATGATCACGAGATACTGTAGTATAACTGTAGTGCACATATTTACCAGGCCTACTCTATTAATCAGCAACAGATCCAAAAACCACTGCACATAGATATTGCAACTAATCGTACAATGAATATACCGAGTATTGATTGTAATCAATATAAATACTTACACGAATGAATGATCAGATTCAATAAAGAATCGTGTATTCTTACCATCAATGAATGTAAGAATGAGGAAATGACAGACTCTTTGATCGAATGTTAATGATAGTGCGAGATGACCATTGAATTCACGAACAAGAAATGATCTGAACGACGATATTGATTAGATATTTCCATGAATTCATTGTTTAATAGATCATTCTCTTGTATTCATTACATGGAGAGACTCATCGGATACAATGGTCGCCAGGTCAATTTCTTTTCATTCTATATTAATATTAATAATGATTACGTCATGATGTAAAATAGTTAAATTAAAATCAAAAATAGTAAAAAGAAAAGATAATTACCCATCAATGAGTCCAAGTCTCATCAAAATTGATTCAGCCTTTCCTCTTCTCATATCAGGATAAAACCATCTTTGAGTTATATGAATCATATCTGATGGAACCTATAATATATCAATCAATAATATAATATACAGTAATCTTTAAAATAAAAATAAATACAACCATTCCTCCCCCACCGCCCCCCACACCAATTGTTCTGTGCTTGATAAAGGTCTTTACATTTTAAATTGTTAAAAAAACGCTGCTGCAACAAATGTACACAATATCTGTATTCCAACATACATAAATTCAACTGTTTGGCTTGTCTACAGAAACCAAACAAATTCAGAGTCATAAAGAAACATAAATGCACAATATCCACCCATCATAACCTACAGTGCTCCTCCTTCATCTCAATATATAAAGTAATGAACTAACAACGATATCATCTCCACTTCTAGTCATTTCTTTAGCAGTAGCTGAATGAGGATTGAGTATTCTCATAACTGGTTCATCTTTCATTCCTCTTCCATATATAAATTCAACTGGAATACGATCTCGATCATCTGGATGAGCAGGAAGATCTTCCTGAATAAGGAATACAATTATTCAAAGGATACGGCAGATATTTAGAGAGTACAATAGATGAATATAGGTTACGGTAGGTACCGGATTCAATATTATGTTCTAAAGACCCACAATTCATATATAGCATATTTTGATCATTGAAATGAATCTTTACACGGTTCAAAATCAAAGTTGAACCATGAGATCCCATGGCCTTGGTCAGTTATACTTCGGATGCGAATGATTTACGACAATCGAAAAGAGTTTAAAAATAGCTTGTAGGAAATCTAAGAAACGAGAAATGAACTGGGAGGGCGAAATCAGTATATTGATCACTATGGAATGAAAGTGATGAATCGAAATAATCACTAATCAAAAATTCCCAGATCTTAAAACATTAAAGATCACTCTATATTTGTGTGCCTTGCACTTGATCCATTTTCATTACTCCCCATGGACAATGGTGAACACATTTATCATATCTTCGAATAGACCCATATAATATTTATTGTATGCAACATCTATCACTCCTACACATCTACACTTTATCTAGACATCTGAGCTATTTTATTTTAAAATGCTTTTCCCACCATGTCCATGAATCCTTCGTTATTGAAAGACTGTTTCATCTGGATCTTTACCCATTGATTTAAATGATATTCTCCCTTATTCCACCTCTCTCTCTCATATCATTCTCTCATCCCCATAAAAGTGTATATGAGTAGGAGTGATAGATATACTCCATACTAGATATACTATATTGGTTCAGAAAACATAAGATAAATTGCTATATGTGAAGCCATTAATCAATCTCACTTCTATTCAGAAATGATATCATCTTACAAAATGATGTCATACTGTAACCCTCTACACCATTAATAAATTTGACCTACAGTAACCCTCTATACAGCTAACAAAACCTACTCATCTTTCAACTATTCTCAATGGTTATCTCAGACTATAAGTATGTCTTCAAAGATATGATAATAATAAAAGTGAGACCTACACCAGGAGCAATATCTCCCGTTCCATTACACGGTCCTGGTTCTATCAATTCATATTGGGGATCATACAAATCACCTGCAATAGCAATATTCATTACATTTCTCCACTATATCATCTTCTTTCAAGAAATACAGACATGGAGAAGCATTTCTTCCATTCTTTAATTACTAGAAGGAAATAAAGAACACATGCGAACAATTCCCTTCCTCTAATGAGACTTCTCTCCCTCTCCCTCTCCCTCCCTCTCCCTCTCCCTCTCCCTCTCCCTCTCCCTCTCCCTCTCCCTCTCCCTCTCCCTCTCCCTCTCCCTCCCTCTCCCTCTCCCCCCTACTCACCAGTACTCCTTGATCTTCTATTGAATGTAGATTGATTATGAGGTGGACGGAGTTTGTCCATTATTGATTTGAATGCCTCACGGGCTAGATCACGAGAGAATTGCATTCTGATTCATATGAATAGATTGATGTAGATGGTGGAGAGAAGAAGAGATATGATTGAGGGTGGTTACTAGGAGAGGGAGAGATGAAAAAGGAGAGGGAGAGGGAGAGGGATCGAGATAAAAGACCAACGAGGAAGTACATCAGCCAAGTTAAAAGTATATACGACGATATATAGGAAAGGAATGAATGAATGAATGAGAAGAAGTAAAGAAAGATTATGAAGAAGAGAAGATGAATAGAAGAGTAACTATGAAAAAAGAAGATATAAGATGAACAATAGAGATAAATATAGAATGAGAAGAGATAAGTATAGCCAATTGAAGAAGAATAGGAAGAAGTGATAGTGAGAGAGAGGAAAGGGAGAAGGAGAGAATCAACTACTGAATGGAGTGTGGCACGAGAATGATGAAGAAGACAGTGAAAGAGAGAAATCAGCTGAGTATAGAGAAGGAGAGGGAGAGAATGGTAGAGGGAGAGGGAGAAGGAATGGTCATAGAGAAACGACGAACAACAACCATTTGTGTGGAGAAGGTGTTTATAAAGATCTAAAGATCACAGAAAGGGAGAGGGAGAAGATATATCATAGATAGAAGGAGAGGGAGGGAAATACAGCTGACTGTATGATAAGAGGCGAGAGAGAGAGAGCGAGAGGGAGAGAAGATGAAGAGAGTAAAAGATATAGAGAGATAAAGAGGGATAGATGATAGAGATAAAGATATGATTAGAGATATTGAATGAGATATATATATAGAGAGAAGCCTTCTCTTCTATCTCTTCACTAAGTGAATCTTCTCTCATTCTAATTCAATCCAAAACATCCAATCCCTCCCCCCATCGAAAACAAATCCATTCACAAACAAGAATATCGACTGAATTAAAAAAAACTTGATTTGCATATGATACAATGAAAAACAAAAGAAACTAGGCTAATTTCATCCCTCATCTTAATCAATAGATATTATCAATCGATATAAAGCGACAACAGTAATTTTATAAAGTCTGGACGGATGACGTTAGTTTATCACCATATTATAATCAATTGACAATCAATAATCAGTACGAATTGAAAATTCAAATGAATGAATGAATGAATAAAGATAAAGCACAATTCTACTAGAGAGTAACAATGAATGAATGAATGAATAGGAAGAGGAGGAGCATATATGAAGAAATGAATAGAAAGATTGAAGACTAACTCACTAATAGACAACCATTCCCTCTATTCATCCCATATCAATTCATTCTATATATAGATGGTAAATGAAGCTCTTCCAATGAAACCCATGGGAGTTAATACAATAATTAGTAAAGATAATGAATGATATAATGAATGAATTGAATGGAGATGAATAGAAGGAGGAAATGATTGAGTGACAGTCTAATAACAATGAATGATTAGATGATGATGATGATGATGATGATGATGATGAACCATTCTAATCATTGAACAGATGATGGAAGAAGTGGGCGGAGTCTCATAGAGGAATGAATGGATGAATGAATAGATGGATAGAAGAAGAAGAGGAACGAATGAATAGAATGGAGAGAGAAGAGGAAATGAGATGAAATGGGCATACAACTGCAATTATACACGCTACATGGACAAAGTTATGAGAAAGTATGAAGAATTGAAACGATAGAGGAACGAACAAACATAGTACTGTAATAACTACCGTAATCCATAATACAGTAATCAAGGGGTTAATCAATATATAGTATAAGATGAGTATAGATGTATTCATAATATTGATTGATTAATCATCTTCTACCAGTAGCAGCTAGACTATTGGCTACATACTGTAACTTCCTTCTTGTATCACCGTCAGGGAAATTGTCGAGATCATAGTATTGTGGAGCAATTTGAATCAACCTGTAATCAATAATATCATTAGATCAATCAATAATATCGTTTGATTGAATCGATAACACATTCCCACTTGTGTGTAGTATGATAACTACTACTATACCAATCTATCTATACAAAGTGATCGCTCGTTGGTAATGTGCTAGAAGAGGGGGGTCATGCGATGGAAACAAGATAGATACAGATGAGGAGAGGGAGAGAGAGAGAGAGAGGAGGGAGAGGGAGAAATGGCGATTAGTGTAGGCAAAAAGCAATTGGCGTGATAGAATATAGGCGAATGAAGGTGAAACGAGAATAAGGGATATATAGAATATGATATCATAGATATAGAACAAACTACATTCACGTGCTATAACATCTCTATCAATCCATTCTATTCAATAAATGTGATTATAATATAATGAAACAAACCATTCAGGTCTAACATCCGTAACAGTTCGAATAAAGTTCTTTGTAGTAAGAACGAATTCATTATATAGAGCCCATTCAGGTTTATGATCAAGTACAGTAGATGGATGAAGATTCACTAATTGATTATCCTTCACTGTTACATAATGACCACTACGTTCCAGATGGGCTACCTTCAATTATATTATTGATTACTATCAAGAGATTGGAATGAATCAATAATTTCAAGTAAGAGTTATCCTACTTAACTAGAGCTTACAACAACATTACTAGATAGAATATACAGGATAAGACTATAGCACGCGTGTCGCGTAAGAATCGAATAAACGGTGGCACATTGAAAAATCGAAAATGAGCAGAGGTCATTTTTTTGGTAGTCCATATGGTCCCTAAGACGGGTGCACGAGCTTTTTTGCACATCATCATTTTCGGCGTCGAGAGACGCCGTCGAACTTTTTTGACGCCGAAATTGGCCGACTTTGGAGCTCTGTAGCTCTTCGGGGAGTGGTTTTGGTATCGAGTCATCAACAGAACAATTTACTGGAATGACCAGGAGAATATATCTGCATTATTAGCCGATCGCTATTTTTATTAGTATTTTTGTAAATCGATTTTATTGATTTATGCAAAACACAAATCGAAGCCAAAGGTTTTCAATAGCTCAATCGATAGAACTCGACGTCAGCTTTTCAATGGTATGCTGTACGTTTTTGTGTGTGGTTGCGCTCGAAAGTTACAGTATAGGTCAAAAGTCATGGGACACATTATATATATATAATATATAACACTTTTTCATTTTTTTATAACTTTTGATCCAGGAAAGCAATCAAGCTCATCTTTTGAGATAATGTACAGAATTTATCAAGGAATAATACCATGATGCGTTGGTGTAATTAAATTAGTTCACTGATGCGTAGTGATGAAGCAACCGAAGTACACTTCTTTTGAAAATTCCCATTTCTTTAGTGAAAAGCCCTGCTCTTCAGGAACACTGTGAGAGTGGAGACCCCCACTAGGGCTGTACAGTCAAACAATCCGGAATGGCTCCGACTCCGATTTCAAGCTGTAGCAGGGTCGCAACTTTGACCCCCAAAATTTATAACTCAGCTTCTAGATGTGTTAACAACCTGTTCTAAGTGCTGAAATGATGCTAGTGGCGAGTAATGTTTTCCCCCAGATTACGGTAGTCATGGCTCGCCATTTGCCCTCAGGGCATAAAATAAATTTTTTTGGGGAGGACCGATTTTGAGACCCTACCGTTCAGAGGGCGGGTCTTCTAATATTATGGTTCCTGTGCAAGCAGCTTTGTAATGTATCATATATGTATTTCCCTTATTTTGGTTAAGTTCAGATTCCTTTCAGACCCGCAGCAAACGCTCTGCTGAGATCTACTCGGTTGTAGCGACTAAAGATCAAAATACAAAGATCAAAGATCAAAGTTCAGAACTAGTGCAAAAACTTTTGTGAACATCTCTAACATGCATTGGTACTTTGAAACTAAGAGATTTCATCAATAGAGGGTCAGGGGCGAGGGCAGTAACAGAGAAAGCGCAAGAGCGCGCACCGAGTAGACCTCAGCATAAACTTTGCTGCGGGTTTGAAAGGAATCGGAACTTAACCAAAATAAGGGAAATACATATATGATACATTACAAAGCTGCTTGCACAGGAACCATAATTTTAGAAGACCCGCCCTCTGAACGGTAGGGTCTCAAAATCGGTCCTCCCCAAAAAAATTTATTTTATGCCCTGAGGGCAAATGGCGAGCCATGACTACCGTAATCTGGGGATAAACATTACTCGCCACTAGCATCATTTCAGCACTTAGATCGAGTCGTTAGCACATCTAGAAGCTGAGTTGTAAATTTTCGGGGTCTAAGTTGCGAACCTGCTGCAGCCTGAAATCGGAGTCGGAGCCATTCCGGATTGTGTGACTGTGCAGCCCTAGTGTGTGTCTCCACTCTCACAATGCTTCAGAAGAACAGGACTTTTCACTAAAGAAATAAAAATTTTCAAAAAAGTGTACCTCGATCACTACGCAGCAGTGAACTGATTTAATTACACCACCACATCATGGTTGTATTCCTTGATAAATTCTGTACATTGCCTCAAAAGATCAGCTTGATTGCTTTCCTGGTTCAAAAGTTATAAAAAAATGAAAAAGTGTCCCATGACTTTTGACCTATACTGTATGAGCATTTCAAGATTTTCACATCGTGCGATCGCACGAGAGGAGAGTAACGCAGCCAATGATCTACCCACTCACGTCCCTCGTGTGACCAATTCGCCCATTTTAATTAGTTTTAATGGAGTTCTAGTACATATCCAAGATATTTTTAATAACTTTCGAATTTTCATTTCCATAATTCGATTCCTCATTCATAACCAATCGATGAATATTAATCGCTATACATGCAAATTACAATATGATAAGAAAGAGGGTTAAAATTCACAGAAATATTGCATCACACTCTTCCTCGACTACCATCATAATGAAGTCATCTTCGTGTCCTAGAATCACCTCATCCTCATCCTCTCCCACCTCGAAGACGTTATCGTCATTCTCCGAGTCATCCGGCTTCTCCGCAACCTTTATCTTCCGGGTCAATCGAACACTCCACTTCGTCCCAGTGCTCTTCAGATGCAATTAGAACATTGGTGCCATCTGACTGACAAGGGAACTACCCCAGCTTGCTTTTTTCAAATTGTATGAAATTTTGCATAGGCATAGCTGAACATATTATAAGATCAGGTGTGAAGTCTAGAAATTCTGGCACGCAATAGCCGAGTCAGAAAATTGGTCCAAAGTTTGACCCAGGCGCAGTTAAGTTTCACACGCTCTGTGTCAAAACGATTTTACGATTCATGGCCTGTTCCCTGAAGGGAAAGAACAAGTGGAGCGGTGGTGTAGTGGCGAAGTGTCTTCGGTTACTCGTCAGTAGTAGTCGGTTCGATGCCGCTATGCTGCTGCATTTTTTTGCATTTTTTAAAGAGATCGATAAATGTTCATTTTTTCAATATTATTTATTTATTTATACCATCAAATATAATGAGTAGGGGGATATGTATAAGGGCAGAAGAGGGATAAATGGATTTCTGTCGCATAAGGTGATTTAGGTTTTGGAACGGTGGCAGTTTTCATGGTAAGGGTTTCAGGTACGAATTCAAATACAATTTAAATATTAAAAAATTCACTGTATTGATCGTGTCAACTGTGCGAGACCAGATATTATTTTTTTAACGTAGTTTTATTCAGTCTTTTAGGGGACTATTTCTCCATCATCAGTGAAAGTAAACTACCTACAATGAAAAATATGAATAATATGAAAGCTGACAAATGGACTAGATAGGGCAAGAACACAACTGTTGAATTAGATGCAATGAAAGAATGAAAGGAATAAGAATGAGAGAAACATGGACGCTGTGGTTGGAGTGAGATTTGGGACGGCAGGTCAGATAGATGGAGAGAGAGAGAGAGAGAGTAAGATAGTGTGGCTGTGATCAAAGAAGTTGAGCTAGGATAATTGTGAGAGTTCTATAGACAGTTCAGCACGATTGTTCTCTTCCTCTCTCTCCCCCTCTATCTGACCTGCCGTCCCAAACCTCACTCCAACCCAAGCGTCCGTTTCTATCGTTCTTGTTCTCTCTCTCTCTCTCATTCTTATTCCTTTCATTCTTTCATTGCATCTAATTCAACAGTTGTGTTCTTGCCCTATCTAGTCCATTTGTCAGCTTTCATATTATTCATATTTTTCATTGTAGGTAGTTTACTTTCACTGATGATGGAGAAATAGTCCCCTAAACGTCTGAATAAAACTACGTTAAAAAAATAATATCTGGTCTCGCACAGTTGACACGATCAATACAGTGAATATTTTAATATTTAAATTGTATTTGAATTCGTACCTGAAACCCTTACCATGAAAACTGCCACCGTTCCAAAACCTAAATCACCTTATGCGACAGAAATCCATTTATCCCTCTTCTGCCCTTATACATATCCCCCTACTCATTATATTTGATGGTATAAATAAATAAATAAATAATATTGAAAAAATGAACATTTATCGATCTCTTTAAAAAATGCAAAAAATGCAGCAGCATAGCGGCATCGAACCTACTACTACTGACAAGTAACCGAAGACACTTCGCCACTACACCACCGCTCCACTTGTTCTTTAACTTCAGGGAACAGACCATGAATCGTAAAATCGTTTTGACACAGAGCGTGTGAAACTTAACTGCGCCTGGGTCAAAACTTTGGACCAATTTTCTGGCTCGGCTATTGCCTGCCAGAATTTTTAGACTTCACACCTGATCTTATAATATGTTCAGCTATGCCTATGCAAAATTTCATCCAGTTTGAAAAAAGCAAGCTGAGATAGTTCCCTTGTGAGCTTTCTCGAAGACATTACGACAGCCATAAAATCAGCAAAAGAAAACTGTGGCAAGGAGGATCGAACCCCTGATAGTCAAAAGAAAAAGCAGACACCTTATCCACTACACTACACAGGTAGTTGAGATGGCGTATGATAGATGAGTTCACCAACCAATCCGGATGGTTTATGTAGGAAACCACACGAATTTCTCAATCAAGAAAATCTTGAAATGCTCATAACTTTCGAGCGCAACCACACACAAAAACGTACAGCATACCATTGAAAAGCTGACGTCGAGTTCTATCGATTGAGCTATTGAAAACCTTTGGCTTCGATTTGTGTTTTGCATAAATCAGTAAAATCGATTTACAAAAATACTAATAAAAATAGCGATCGGCCAATAATGCAGATGTATTCTCCTGGTCATTCCAGTAAAGTGTTCTGTCGATGACTCGATACCAAAACCACTCCCCGAAGAGCTACAGAGCTCCAAAGTTGGCCAATTTCGGCGTCAAAAAAGTTCGACGGCGTCTCTCGACGCCGAAAAGGAAGATATTCAAAAAAGCTCGTGCACCCGTCTTAGGGACCACTTGGACTACCAAAAAATGAAATAATATGTGGGGGTCAGAAAATGTGCCAACGACCCCCTAATTTTATTCGATTCTTACGCGACACGCGTGATAGATAGAGTATATAATGAATGGTCTCACTCACTTGCATAAAGAATCCAGTAACGAGTGCTTTCCTAATATTGATATAGTAGTCCTTACTCTTGAAATCTGTTGATACCTATAATACAAACAATATTCAGTTATTGCCTCGGTTAATATTTATCTATCCCTTCAAGTCATCTTCTCACCCTATGAGCTCACTTAAACAATGATCTACACATCTATCTCTTATATCTCGTCGTTGTACCCCTAAGACCACACACAACCTTAAGCTAACCCTTCTCATAATATGCGGTAAGTTAACGCGAAGTCAATGTGATGGATACCATACAAAAATATAAACGTTCTATGATGAATTTTTACCATTCTCTGCTTACGATTCTATCCTTTTTCCATACAGTCAAATCGATTTTGAGGTTTTACATGTATTAAAAGCAAGGTTCGTTGTAAGACCAATAATATTGGATGAAATATATATGATAATAAACAAACTCGTCTAAGATTGTATTTATCCATGATTCTTGATAGTTGTTGTCGTACATTATCTGCATTCTTCAATGTACGGTAGTTGACAAAGTTTTGGTAACACCAATTGGGATCTTCTTGATCTTAAATCAATATCAACAATATAAATTAATACGAAGAAAATTATTAGAGGTGTTAATGATTGTAAGAGATTCGAATATCATTCACAAATTCATACAAACTTTACAAATACATCTACTCTAATATCACAAGCTAATCGTCCCTAAAACTTCCCCATGAATATACACTAGTTAGAAATAATAACGACGTTAGAATAACGTCACGAAATAATAAGTAGATCCTTGTGCGGTCTCACCAACCAATATGAGGGAATAAACTAGACAAGTTCAAAATGTGTTTAGAGTGTTAACAACAAATCATTGGATCATTCTCAATTCCATAATATGATAAGTATTTTTTTAAAGTAATGAGAGAAAGATATAATACTAACTTTGTTTGAATGCATGATATACATTAAGTAGAGTAAGATGATCTCCATCAATATGAGCGAATCGAGCCTTTGATTCATCTGCTTCCTTCTTTGATTCATTTGGACGCATAAACACTTGAGGTACTGTAATCAGAGAGGATTACGGTAGGGTGGGTACAAAATATATGTTGAATAGGGCATTTCATAGATCATTTCTTTATAGAATTCATTATGATCATATCTGTGATTTTCCTATAATGTCTACGGGAAAGTTGTCCCAATCGGGACTGAATAGTATTCCACTATCAGATAAGATCAATTTTATACCTGACAACATAGCCGTAATGGACAACATTTCATTAGAGCAATTCAATTCAGTCGATGCAATCAACATCTTAGCCAATTGAGGATCAAGAGGGAATTCAGCCATCAATGAACCTAATTCTGTCAATTCTCCCTGAAGTAATATAAAATTATCAAAACTATTTTCCAGTAATAAAGCGATGATCACTTATAATACGATAGGAATGAACAATGGTCAAAAATGAATACCTCATCATTGATAGCAGCTAGATAGTTAAGTAATTCAAGTGCTCTCATGAGTGTTTCAGGTGCGGGAGGATCCATGAAATCGAAATGAACAAGATCATCAATACCCAACTTCTTCAATTGAAGCACTACTGATCCAAGATTTGATCTGAATACAAGAATATCATCAATATTGAACAAAATTGAGAATAAATAATAATAATAATAATAATAATAATAATAACTAACCTGAGGATCTCAGGATAGGTCTGATCCTGCATCTCATTCTGGTAGGCCTTCTCAGTGTAGAGACGGAAACACTTTCCTGAAGCAATCATCAATTAATATATCAATAATTCCAATAAATCAATAATTGCAAGATAATGATACAATACCAGGTTTGGTTCTTCCAGCTCTTCCTGCTCTTTGCATAGCTGATGCCTTAGAGATGGGACATACAAGAAGAGATTCAACTCGAATACGAGGATTATACACTTTCTGTTTAGAGAATCCAGGATCAACTACGAATACTACTCCATCAATTGTAAGTGATGTCTCAGCAATGTTAGTCGATACTACTACTTTACGACCTGTAATACATATATTGATTAGAGAATAATCGATATGACAATGAGATATGATTGGCAGTTCAGATAGAAACTAGATTGTATATAATGAGTATAACAAACCAATAGCTCCATTAGGTCTATTAGGTGGTGCAGCTTCGAAGATTCTCTGTTGTTGAGCAGGAGGAAGGGTTGAATAGAGTGGAATGCACTTGATCTCTCCCACATCTTGACCCAGATCTGATACCTATAAAATCATCGATAATTAATGAGTCTTTAAAGCAAATATCTTTATTTTTGCAAATCTCTCCTTTATCTTCATCTATTTCTATTGGAATATGCTTAAAGAAATACCTGTCTCATAATCTTCTTACAAGCTTCTTCAATCTCTTCTTGACCAGTAAGGAATAGAAGAATATCTCCTTCTGTTTCTTCACAACAATGAATCTGGATTACTGTCTTAATAGCTGCCTCCAAGTAGTCCTTCTCGGGTTCAGGAGTGAACTATAAATAACATCAGTTATCGATAGATAGTGAGGAGTTACAGTAATCACTGGGAGTGAAACATACAAAGATCTCGACAGGGAAAGTTCTTCCAGGTACACTCATTAATGGACAACTCTCAAAGTAATTCTGGAACTTTCCAGAATCAAGAGTAGCACTCATGATAATGATCTTGATATCCTTTCGTTGACGTACAATTTCCTATAATGAATCAATCAATAATCTATGATAGACTACAGTATACTATACCTTGATAAGTCCCATGAGAATATCAGTAGCGAGAGTTCTCTCGTGGGCTTCATCAAGAATAAGTACTCCATAGTTATCAAGAAGAGGACAATTCATGGCTTCACGAAGGAGCATACCTGATAATGGAGAGATCACAATATTTAGAAATATTCATAAAATATATTGAAACGTAAGATAATAAAATAGAGATTTAGATGATGTGAACGAGAATTATTATACGACTAAACATACTAATTAAATCAATAATAATATACGTAAATAATGAATAACCGACCATCAGTGCAATACTTGAGAATTGTCCGTTCACTAACACAATCTTCGAAACGAATAGAGTATCCGACCTACAAGTATATTGAATAAGATAACCAATCAATACAATATCTATTACCTCTTGACCCAACTGTACATCCATTTCTTCAGCTACACGAGTGGCTACAGACATGGCTGCTACTCGACGAGGTTGAGTACATGCTACCAACTTCCTATAACCAAACAATATACTTATCATTCAAATTATTATTATCATTAAATTGAATACTGCTTACTTCATTCCAGTTCTGAGTGATTCTCTTCTAACATATTCCAATGCCCATTGTGGAATCTGTGTAGTCTTTCCAGATCCAGTCTCTCCAACGAGTGTCATACACTGATTGTTATGAAGTGTCTCCATGAACTTCTCTTTGTAGTCATGAACAGGCAATTGGATTCTCTTCTGATAGATATCCCAATATCTCTTCGAGAAGATCTGTCCATTTAGAGGATTACGATCCAGTTTCTGAAATTATTTCATATTTACTTTCCTGGCTGATATATTAAAACTTTCGAAACAAAGCGCATAAATCCAACGGAATCTTTCCAATTTAATGTAAATACTAACCTGAGTCACAGCTCCAGTATCTTCCCTCTTCACTGGAGAACGTGAACGCGATCGTGATCTGAAATAACACATTATTCATATGTATTTATATTTCATTTATTGATTTCATAATTATTTGTAGTCGCAAAAGGAATAAAAAAATTGTTACGTTTGTTTTCTTTCCAGTATTCATTGAGATAATTTATACGAAAATAGGTTCAAAGACGGAAAGTTGTTAGGAAAATATTATACCTATGAAATATCAAACATGGAACGAAAAAGTAGAAGGTAAGTACATCAAAGATAGGGACAGATAAACTAGTTTACTTACCTTTTCCTCTTGTCACGAGAATCCTTCCTTCCATCGTCTAAATCGATTCTTCTCCGGGAAGACATTGTTACTCCAAGTTTCCTGTAATTAATTATCGTTGAATGGAGAACAGCGTAGACTCGTATAAAATCATAATTCACGAAGAATTTTCAAAAGTGTATTTAAACAACAAAATAACTGATCTATTTCAACATGCAACAGTAGGTTAATTTCGACACATTTAGTTCATAATTATAGAGGGCAAATATCAATATATGATATCAAAAGAAAATGAATGCGAGGAGAAAACAGAAAAATCGAAGCAAACGCAGAAATTCTGGGGCCCAACGAATATTAACGAAATTGTGTACAGTATCCTTCACATTTTTTTATTGGGCGTTGTTTTCTGTCGAAAGTATAACCTGTGAAATCAAATCTTCAATTACCAGCTATGATATCTCGATTTTAGTTTAATTACTTGACTTCCGAGCATTCAATGTCAGCACACAATAACAAATAAATAGAAATTAAAAAGTAAAATTAGTATTTAACACGAAATTAATACCGTAATCTTTATAAAAAAATTTCAAATTGGCGGATTTTGAATGCACTAAAATTTGGCGCGAAAGACTCCCGCACTTCGACGTATTTTGTAAAGCTATTATTTTTAACATTTTCATTGATTTTTGGTGATTTATTTATTTAAATTGATATTCAGGTAGATCCTCCAAATCCTCTAGATGGCTAACTTCGACAACCCAGGACTCTACTATCAGGTGTCATCTGATATTTTTTGTTTATGAAACCTTATTTTGTTGCAGGATCGCTTCTACGCCAATGATGGAGCTCCTGATGAGGGTCAAGAGATTGTTCAAGAGTACAAACAGCTCACAACAACATTGAGAAAGTTCATTCGTGAATTCTCAACTGGAGGATTCGGAATGATCTATCGGTTTGTCATCTATTTATATTTATCGAATTATTGATTGATTGATTATTTAGTGAGAATCTAAAGAGGAATTACAACTTGGGTCATTACTTCCTTGAAGTGAATCTCGATCATCTCAAAGCATTCAATGAAGAAGCTGAATTGAAATTGAGAAAGTATCCTCTACGATTCGTTCCTGCGGTAAGTTTTCTATCATATCGTCATATTAGTCGTCATTATTCACATATTGCATTGCTTTGTGTAGTTATCATCTACCTTCATCTGTGATGATTTTAGTTAGAAGAGGCAGCGAAGACAGTAGCAGATGAACTAACTCAGCCTCGTCCACTTGGTGAAGAAACTGTTCATGATATTCAGGTATCTTTCAATATATTATCTGTAATTACCAATCTATAACGTGCTGTAAACGAATTCTTCAAATTAAAAAAAGGCTGAAAATGAGAAATTTGTTGAAATTCATGCGCTATCTTGGGTCTGATTTCCGTTTCAGCAAAAATAAGTTTTTGAAGTAATTTCTATTTTGTATCTTTTTTCTCTAGATTTTATATTGAATTTTGTATTGCAGATTATTGAAAATCTTGAAATTCTAAGTCCTCGTATTTCCACGCTTTATCAACTCTCGAATTAGTCTAGATAAATATAACTGACTTTTTAGCATTTGGTTGCCTTGCTATTACAGAAACCTGTCATATCTTTTTTCAATATTCCGTTTATTATAGGTCCTTCTCAATCTCGATGATTATCCCTCAAGTGTACGAACTGTCAAGGTTAGATTATATTTAATTAAATAACTATTTTAATAATACATCAATATGATTATAGAGTGCCCAAGTATCTCACGTCGTCAAAGTCTCTGGTATCATTGTAGCAGCATCTCAAGTGAGAGCTAAGGCTACTCAAGTCAGTCTACAATGTAGAACTTGTCGGTATGTCTTCATCTTATATTTTGTTCTTTTTACGTCTATTTTCAACAACAACAGAAGCCAAAGTTTCTTACAATGATAAAGAGAAGGAATTATTCATTCATAATCTCATTTCTTCATTTTCAGTCATACAGTGAATGATCTCAAACTTCGTCCTGGTCTTGATGGATTCCAACTTCCTCGTGTCTGCGGCGCGTAAGTTTCTTATCTTAATTCTATCTACCGTAACCATAACCGATTACAGTAATCAAGCCGGTCAACTGCAGAGATGTCCCATAGATCCTTACCATATTGTTCCCGATAAGTGTATCTGTGTAGACTATCAGACTCTCAAGCTTCAGGTATCGATTGATTATTGAATTTATTGATTCATTACCGTATTCTTCGTTCAGGAGACTCCCGAAGATGTTCCCCATGGAGAGATGCCTCGTCATCTTCAGCTCTATTGTGATAGGTAATCGATTACTGTAAGTACTTTATTGATTATCGATTGATTGTAGATATTTGGTGGATAAGGTAGCTCCAGGCAACCGAGTAACAATAGTTGGAGTGTATTCGATCAAGAAGTTATACAATCAAGTGAAGGGTAAAGGAGATAAGAGTTTATCTGGAATTCGTACTCCATATCTGAGAGTATTATCGATCCATGTTGAAATGAGTGGACATGGTAGATCTGATACTAGTCAATTCACTCCTGAAGATGAAAGACAATTCAAGTGAGCCATAGCTCATATCTACCGTAATCAATCATTCTAATCAATCAATATATTCAGAGAGATATCGAAACGTCCTGATTGTTTCGAACTTCTCGCAAAGAGTATTGCACCTTCTATCTATGGTTCAGTTGATATCAAGAAGAGTATCGCTTGTTTACTCTTTGGTGGATCAAGAAAGAGGTATACAGTACTCCTTAATCTTTCCATATCAACATTGATTTACCGTATCCTCTCAGATTACCAGATGGTATAACTCGTCGTGGAGATATCAATGTTCTTCTCCTTGGTGATCCAGGAACAGCCAAGTCTCAACTACTTAAGTTTGTTGAACAAGTCTCTCCAATTGGAGTATATACATCGGGTAAAGGTTCATCTGCTGCTGGTCTCACTGCTTCTGTTATCAGAGATCCTCAATCAAGGTATACGGTACTTATTCATTACGGTAATTATGAGTAATCAATATAGATCATTCATCATGGAAGGAGGAGCCATGGTATTGGCAGATGGTGGTGTAGTGTGCATTGACGAGTTCGATAAGGTATACTGTAGTCGATAATTAGATCTAATCTCATTAATCGATAATTGTAGATGAGAGAGGATGATCGTGTCGCTATTCACGAAGCTATGGAACAACAAACCATCTCTATCGCTAAGGTACGGTAGTATTAATTCAATCGAGACTATATTGATTGATTCAGGCTGGTATCACTACTACACTCAATTCTCGTTGTTCTGTTCTCGCAGCTGCCAACTCTGTATACGGTAGATGGGATGATTCAAAGGGTGAGTTGATTTATTGGAATATTAATTAGAAATTTAAAGAAAGATCAATTAAATAAATTACAGGTAATGAGAATCTCGATTTCATGCCTACTATTCTGTCTCGTTTCGATATGATTTATATTGTAAAGGATACTCATGATGTCAAGAGGGATACTGTGAGTATTGATTGATAGATACTATAATTACTAATCGATAATCTTTTAGACTTTAGCTAAACACGTTATTGAAGTGCACGTCGCTGCATCGAATACTGCTAAGAACGATGCAAATGAAGAGAAGAATGAGGTACGGTATACCGTATCTTTGATTACCGTAATCATCTAATCTAATATATTACAGACAGGAACATTCGATTCAGATGGTCTTCTTACTCTTTGTTTCCTTAAGAAGTTTGTCTCATATGCTCGTTCCACATGTGCTCCTCGTCTCTCGGCTGCTGCTTGTGATAAATTAATCAATAATTATGTTAGAATGAGAAATCCTACTGCTGGAGAAGAACAAGGTACGGTAGATCTATCATATTGATTATTGATTATTGTATCTATGGTATTGGTTGTAGCTCTTGCTCCAAAGGGAAAGAATGCCAAGTCATCGATTCCCATAACTGTTCGTCAATTGGAAGCTATTGTTAGAATGAGTGAAAGTCTTGCTAAGATGGAACTTCTTCCATTTGCTGTTGAGAAACATGTTGAAGAAGCTATTCGACTATTCCGGTTAGTCTAGGGTTACTGTAGTCGTGCATGGTGATGTTTACTAGATTACGGTAATCGTATATTGTAGAGTGTCAACATTGGAAGCAGCAGCAACAGGAAATCTATCGGGTATTGAAGGATTCACTTCAGCTGAAGATGCTGATTCTATTCAGAGAATTGAGAAACAACTCAAGAAGAGGTACGGTATTTATAATGATTAATCGATATTTACAGTGCTCAATCCATTTCAGATTCTCTGTGGGAACTCATGTGAGTGAATCTGTAGTCATTCAAGATTTCGTCTCAAGACAACACTATCCTCAACAGTTAGTTAAGAAGGTAAGGACTACTTTATTGATCTATTCAATCTAATAAAAATGAAATGATAACGAAAATCTAATCCAATGAATAATATAGGTTATCGCTAATTTGATTCGTCGTGGAGATTTCCAACAGAGAATGCAGAGAAGAATGCTCTTCCGAGTTCGTTAATCTACAGTAATCCTACTTCATTCCATCCTCATTATTGATTGATCTCTTCTTGTTCTATATCACAACTTCCTCCGGTTGTTATCCTATCTATTTCATAATTAACAATAATCTGTACATGCACAACCATAATCAATATAACTTTGTCCTATTTTGAAAAACGTTTTACACGAGAATAAACACAAGTTTGTACCAAATGTTTATTGATTATGTTCATATATATATTGGTTATACTAACATCTGCACTGCAAATATTATATGAACCACCTGTTGTCTATCAAGATGATCCAAAGATTATCTCTCCTACTTATTTATGTCTGCTAGATATGAACTATGCATATCTATCAACACCATATCTTCGATATAGAGATGAAAGTCATGCATACGTCGACTAATTGGAGAAAATGTTATCTATAATATATGCAGTAATGTATGACCTCATTGTTTATCATATACAATCAATAATATGGTATTAGGTAGTGGAGTTGAGTGTATATGATTGAAGAAGTTCTTAGGGTATTGAAACGGTCACGTGAGTAAAGGGACAACACAGGGATAAAACAAAGTAGAAATATATATAGAGTCCAATTGTATGCAATTGGGAAGGAACGAGAACAATTGAGACAAACAATAGATGAATATATAATATATGAATAGTTTGTCTAGTTATGGTAATCTGGTATAATATGGATAGATTAATGAATACATTTTCAATTAGACAATGTTGAAGAGAGATGGAAAGGGTGATGGCCTTAATGGCAAGATGGAAAGAAGTGCAAAGGATAGAACAATATGTTGGATATGTTCATATGAAGGGAAGACTAGATCATCATAGAGATAGTATGGATCAATCGATAAAGGGGGGGGGTAAGGGTACAGTATATGGGAAGGGGAGAGAATCCAGTCGAGATCAATGTTCAGACTAGAACAACAACAAGATTGAATACTTCTACTATATCTATAATCTATTCATTCTCATGTTGATTGTCCTGCTGCAGCCGCTCGTTCTTCCTACAATTATTGATTGATTATCATATTATCTATCGATCGATAATTGAGATACAGTATACCTGCATACGATGATAATGTGACATTGTCTCCTCAAAGATCAACTCCTTCAGCTTTTCCTTAGGTAGATCATCCAACTCCATCTCATATGTGAACGGGACCTCAGACACGGGCTGAATTAATTACCGTACACGAACAGTTAATTAATAACGTATTGTAATCAATCAATAAATACCTCATCATTAGGATCATAATATTGTTCAAGATATGGATGAGCTAGCGCTTCTTCAATGGTGATTCGTCGGTTGGGATTAAATGTGAGCATCTAGAATCAATCAATAATCAACGAATGATACATAAACTACAGTAATCAATCAATGAATAATCGTCGACCCAGTCTACATTAAATATCATTAAACCAATCAAACCTTATCAAGTAAATCAAGAGCACGATTATCAGCATTGGGATACAATCTCGTCCATGGTTGTTTAGGCTTAGGAGGTAGAGAGATAAGATATTGACGTGCCTGAATACAGTATATTCAATATAATTAACCAATAATATAGTTCTGTGAAATGAAGATGATTTGTGTATGTAGTATGGACAATCTTATCAATTGATTGTATTACCTTCTCATTAATAATACATTGTAGATCTTCTTGTGATGGAGATCCAATAACTCCAAGGATAAGATTCAATTGATCCAAGTAATGTTTACCAGGGAAAAGAGGACGATTTGATAACATCTCAAAGAAATCAATCATAGATCCAAGAATATATTTATTATTTATTTATTTAATCCTGTGAGTTGATCTATCAAATTCAAAGACAAATATCAGGATATTCTCATGAGTGTATGAGAGCATAGATGAATAGAATATAAATAGAGAAGGGAATGGACTTTCGATTCCTTTCAATAGTACTCTCCTTTCGTTAGAATTAATTACTATTATTTATGTATAAAAGGGGGATGAATAAGTAGGAGGGAAGATCAAACCTCAGCTAGGATACATCCCACACTCCATACATCTATACTCTTTGTATATCCTTTCGAATTGAGCATTATCTCTGGGGCACGATACCATCTATAACCAATAAATTATTCCATTACAAAATACTACTCTTCAAGTTATCATTTCAACTTAACATTTTCAATATTCTCTATGAATGTATATATTTCATATAATAATGAGTAAATGAGCAGTGAACCTCCTCCCATAAGCAGTAGATTGGAACCATTTCCAATCATAGACCAGATTAATCTCACTCCCACTACTTGAAAAGTGATTAGAGATATAACACTGATGTTTACACAATATGAGAGATTAAAAGAACATATCTATATATTGTACTCTATACTCTCTATTCATCTACTCTTTAATCTCAACGTACTATCTCATTTCATAATCCATATATGGAATAAAGAGTATGTATAAATATAGAAAGTGTAGATTGGCACCTTGTATTATCTACTCTATAATGATGAAATAGATGATTACTACCCTTCATTCAGTCTAACCAATCCATCTATTCTCTCTCAATATATTCATATCTCATTCTACATCAACAACACTTTACCAATAGTACAAAACAATATTAATATATAATCTATTACATCATAATAGCAGATGGAAAACTACCAATATATAACAGATAGAGTAATGAATATAATTGAACGTAATGAATGAATGAGTACATATAGATGTATGTGTACAGTATGTATACCCATAGGATTAGCATATTAGTTCACCAACCCCTTCCCCTTCCCTTCATCTATTCTCAATACTCGTCTTCTACTATGTGTCATTTCCATTCATTCTCTCTTTCTTCACACCAATCCCCAATAATACGAGATAACAATCATATTATAGGATATAAAAAAATTAATATTATAATATAGGATATAAATGTCATGACATACCTGGTAGCAACATACTCCGTAAGGAATCCAGTATGATCAGTAGTGGGATCAGTTACACGGGCAAGACCAAAGTCACAGATCTACAAAGATATATTAATGTATTTAATTATGTATTGATAGAGAAGGAAAAGACAATCCATGTATTCATAATGAACAGTCATGTCATGTCCCCTCTAACTATATATTCCATTTTATAGTAGACAAACAACTATGATTGAGACAGAGAATGAATAGATGGAATAGATAGAAATGGAAATAGAAAGAAGAAGAAGAAGAAGAGAAGGAATAGATACGAACAAACAATTAGAGTACCGTAAAAAAGGTCTATAGAAAGAATAGATAGTACAGAACAAGTAGTGGTTTCAAACTAAAACGAGTTACAGGTACACCAAAAAGTTCTCAACGTCGTCTACTCGTCTATTATATTGAATACCTATTATTTCTACATAAATCAATAATATCTTGTACAGTACCTTTAGATCACAAGTTGTATTCAACAATAGATTACTCGGTTTGAGATCACGATGTAGTACATTGGCGGAGTGAATGTACTTTAAACCGCGAA
Organism: Parapristionchus giblindavisi; assembly: GCA_943737045.1. Classification (NCBI taxonomy): domain Eukaryota; kingdom Metazoa; phylum Nematoda; class Chromadorea; order Rhabditida; family Diplogasteridae; genus Parapristionchus; species Parapristionchus giblindavisi. Next base: position 79,241 of record CALSFV010000437.1, read on the forward strand.
GGATCTATTATGATTATCGATTTATTGATTAGGAAGTCAAATTGATCATACCTGATATAGGAAATAGCAGATATGATCATTACTCAATTTCTGAGTTTTGAGAAGTTTGTAAAGATCTGTCTCCATCAAACATTGAACAATGTAACTGAAAGTAGAAGAGATATTCAATTATTGATTAGTTGTCATGCTTAGAAAGTAATCGATATGATGATATCAACGACTCTCTCCATCTCTCGTTTTCATTTCTAACATACAAAACACCTGTTCCCTCCTACATGGAGAGAGATAAGAATACGAATAGATCAGATAAGAATACTAATATTTGACAAATCAATATCAATGTATAGATACTATAATAGAATGTATACGTATATGGTAACAACGACTCCACTTCCCATATACTCTTAAAACAACTTCTGGATTATTCCCTCAATCCGCCTACGTACTTTCTGGTACATAAAGGGCGAATACATTATATTTGCAACAACGTTCGCACATACTAACCTATTGCAAACCAGTCAAGACCACTACACAGTGAGAGCCACACATGATTGGAAGGAACGCAGTTAGAACTTTTAGTCTATTCCAAAGAAGAGGAGGATGACTAAGTGGACGGACCTGTGGATGGCATTCTATGTGCATTTCGGGATGAACATCAGGGTGTATCTATTGTCTATCAATCACAAATCCAAAAATTGAAGGTTGTAGTTATCTGGGCGGATTACTTGATACACTCACGGAGTTGTGTTTACGGAGTACTATTATGTTATGATCTATCATGTGATATATAAAGACTATTTGTAGATCATAACACATATATACGTATATAGTAGAGAAGAAGAATATAAAGAACTAACATATCCTTCATTTGATCGACTGATGGAGCACGGATTATCTCTTGGATGTTGATGATCTACAATATATTATTGATTAAACATCGATTGAATAGTAATTCTATTAAAAATGTACTCTTTTTGGTATGAACTTAAGGTAAAAATGATATGGAATACAACTTTTCTCATGATATCTCTTGCTACTATGAAACCCAGAGAGAAGGAGCTAAAACACCACAACCCCATCTGTAATACACAGAGCACACGATCTGTTTAACACTTTATAGATGTTATTTTTCCATCTGCAGTTTCACTATACTTTTCATCTACGTAAAACATATCCATATCCCAAATGTGATTAATTAGACGAATTTAGAAGAATAAAATGTATTAACTTACATTTTCATGTTTGAATCTAGTGAGAATCTTAATCTCTCTAAGAGTTCTCTGACAGAATGTTTGATGTTCAAATGGAGAAATCTTCTTGATGGCTACTCTTTCTCCTGTCTCTTTATCTAATGCTGATACTACCATTCCATATGCACCTTCACCTATGTATGATAGATTCATGTATCGAGGGGCCACCTAAAATAAATAAAATAGACAATCAATAATCTATTCAATGAATGAATGAATCAATAGTACATTTAATCAATAAATGAATAAATCAATAATTTATTAAATGAATGAATAAATCAATCAATAGTATATTCAATGAATCAATCAATAGTATATTAAATGAATAAATCAATCAATAATCAATTGAATGAATGAATCTATATACCTTGTTTATTCACACTACGAGTTACTCTTTCATTCATCATGACTACGAACAAAAGAAGGGACAAAGAACAATACTTGGACAGAATATTAATGAAAAGAAGAAGAAGAAGTACCTCGAATAGTTGTCCATGAACTTCTTCAACAGCATTTCTGACACTGCCACCTTGCATTTCAACGTCTGCCATCTGAATGATTGATTAGATTGAAAAGAAGAAGAAAGAAGAGGAGGAGGAATATCTTAAACGAATTAGAAAGGAATCTAACGAATTTATAGAGAGAAGGAAAACGTGAGTGGAATGGAAACGATTAAAGAGATGAGAAGAAATGGTGAGAAGAGAGATTAAAGGAGAGAGGACTGAATGGTTCAAGTGAACTCAGATGTGAATCAATGACTATCAAACATGTGAATAGACGAAGAGAAGAGAAGAACAAACTGAAAGAGAGAAGAAGAAGTGATAGTGCTTCTTCTTCTTCAATAGGAAAGGAAAGAAAACACGTGATGGATAAATACACCTGTGGCATACAAAGTAACAACCATACGATTTCAAATATACTACAATTAAGGTGTCAAGATTCAAAGTAATATATCGTTGAAAGCTGAAGACGTAGAAGAAGAAGAAGAAGAAGAGTGGAGAGAGAGAGAGAAAGAGATAGAAAGTGGGGGAAATGCGGCATGAAGGAGAGAAAAAAGAAGGCAGACGAGAGGGGAGGGTTTTGACGATAGAGAAGAGATGTGAAGAGAGGGGGATAGATGGATGGAAGAAAATAGAAATTGTGAGTGTGCAATACGAGAGTCAATACTTGACGAGATAATCAAATTGGTCTTTCCTTCTTCTTCTTCTCTTACTAGGTAATAAGTGTAGTTCATTAAAGGAAAGAAGTAGTAGAAGTAGAAGAAGGAAATGAAGAGAAGCTATCCTCTTTCAATTCATCCATTCTAACATCTCACGCAATGAATCGACGACCAATCCAAAAGGATATGTATGTATTCTCACGAAAATGGAAAGATAAAATGATGAATTTCACACGGCCGTGACCAGCAATCAGAACTCTCATTAAATACGAAATAGGGATTTTGATACTAATGGAACGGAATATGAAATTTCTGAAAAAAAAGTGAAAAATCAAAAAAAGTGATTTTTTTACAATGTTTTATATTCGATGCTGTTGCGATTAATACACAAAAAAATGGTGGAAAAGTCGAAAATTAAAGATTTGTGATTGATAGACAATAAATACTAAATACATTCTGTCTAGATTAACTACCATATTATCTATTTATGAAAAGATATTAAGTCGATATTAGGGTGGAAACGATATAGGGGAGATATAAAGAAATAGAGAATGATGAATTAGAAGATATGATAAAGATGAAGATGATAGAGAAGGTGTACATGAAGTTGTTTACTCCATCTATCCATGTTCTTCAGATATTGAAGAGAGATATAGGTAGAAGTAGACAGAGGGAGAGGGATAGGTAGACTGAGGGAGAGGGAGAAGTAGACTGAAAGAGGGAGAGGGAGAAGGAGAAGTCGTATTTAGCATTCATCTAGTAGTGTCTCATCTCATTCAATAATCTCCAATTATTCTCTTTTCTACTCTTCCCATTGTCTAGTGGAAGAAGTAGAAGAAAATGAGAAGGATGTGCTTATACCTCTCCCTCTCCCTCTCCCCTCTCTCCCTCTTCCTCTCCCTCTCCCTCTCCCTCTCCCTCTCCCTCTCTCCCTCTCCTTCCTCCCTTACCCTCTCTCCCTCTCCTTCTCCCTCTCCTTCCGCCCGTTTCCCTCTCCCTCTGTCCCTCTACTCTTGTATCTGTAATGGTTTCGTCTACAATAAGACATAGACCTTGACTGAATGAGACCCTTCAATGGAGAATGAATGAAAGAAGTAAGAGATACATCAATGAATGAATGAAATGATTGATTACTTCATCTATATCACCAAGTTCTTTATCATTATCTTAGATTCTTATCAGCAGATACTTGCGGATCGTTTCCCCATCATTATTATTACTAGGAAGAATTAAGAACTATTAGATCAAAGATCATGGTATAAATGAGAGAAGGAGGTTGAAGAGGTAGATGGAAGGGGGGGGGGGGGTGGTGGGAGAGGTAGAGGGAGAGACTTGGATGGATATTAAATTATGCTTGAATGAATATCTTAAACAGACTAAAAGTGGAGAAGGGGGTGTTTTCATTCTCTTCTCTTCCATGCTCTTATCATTATCTTATCAACTATTCATTCTATTCTACACAATATCGTACTATCCATAGCCCAGTCCTATACATCTGTCCATCTTGTACTTTCATTATTTGACTAAAGAAGGAGAGAGGGAGAGGGAGAGAGAAAGAGAGAGTGGGAGGAGGAGGATTGAGAAAGATGATTCATTCAATAGAATCTAAGGACATCATGGATGGATCTCCATCTACTCCTCTTCTTGACTTTCAATCTGTTAGTTTGATTTTTATTTATTATAATATTTGAGAAATATCTCATATCTCTATGCTTCTATGGTTTCTTTTTCAAATAAGCTGTTCAAAGTTCGTGTGCAAAATAGACGTAAAATGAAAACAGATAGTTCTAAAAGATTGTTTTTCGTCACAAATAGGGAAGTAATCGGCTTTTTCTGGACTAGACACTCATTTTTTTCGCTCTTTTCTTCCTTGTCTATTTCATATATTTTGTGCTACAAAACAATTTCTGGCATGAGAGACAATTAACTCCCTATAGTATTTTAAATGTGTTCGTAGCATCAAAAACTGTTTAAAGTCCCAAAGGCCGCTTGAGCTAATTTTAGTCTACACTCTGGCAACGCTCTCTCGTAGAAAACGAAAACGAGATAGTATTGTCAGAGCGGAGGGTTTCAAATTGGCTTTAAATCATATCAAATATTGATCGGAAGTGATTGTTTCTGTAGTTTGAAGTGGGATGATTGTGTGTTGTACTTGAAGAAGTATACAAATAGATGAATCACTCTATGAATAAGCTTTTGCACTTGATAGGCAGAATAAATAAAATAAATAAATGAAATAAAATAAGATAAATAATGAATAAATTGTAGGCGATGAATGATTTCATAGTAATGTTTCCATCTCGAAGTCGTCAAGAAATTGAATGTATATTATGGAAGAATAATGGATCAATACAACAAACAATTGATGATTTACTATCACAACAAATGAATAATAATATATCTATTACCAATCGGAATGTAAGTCTTTCACTTTAATATTATTAATAATTAATATAATAATGAATATAGATAGCGGATCGTAGATCAACAATAGAAGAAAATAATAGAAATAGAAGAGAAACTGCTTACCTAGTAAGATATTCATTCATCGTTAATTAGAATATATTATTCATTTGATGAATGGATTCCTTGATTAACTATATATTCATTCATTTCAGTCTTTAGATGAAGTAAAGAAGAAAGAGAAAAGAATAAGAAGAGAATTATGGGATATTGATTGTAGATTAACATTTGAATTGAATCAAAATAGAAGAAGGTAAACAAACTTCTTCTCTCTTTCTATACTATCTAGATTTTGGTCATTATTCTGAAGGACGTTTATAGTTAGCACATTTGCCATTTGCGTTTATTTATCTGCTCACTGGGAGACTATTGGACAGATAACACTTTATTTATATTTAAAATATCATTATATTTTATTTACAGAGACTTGTTATCAGAACAAAAAGCATTGAAAGTTCAAGGACGAGAATTCGTTCAATTCATTGAAAGAGAAGAACGAAGAAGGAATAATGAAAGAAGAATACGACGAAGTCAATCAACACCAAGAGATAAACAAAAACCTTCACGATCATCAGAATCAATCGATATTGTGGATACTGTACTCCAAATGAGTGCTGGTGAGTCTTACAACGAATGCATCAATCATAAATGATATACGGTATTCAGAATCAAAACGAAGATGGCAATCAATGGTGAACAGTGTCAAAGAAAATTTGACTCCATCCAAAAGAAAATCTACTTCAACATCTATCGATTAATGCTTGTACATATAACTTATTTTAATTTTAAACTGTACATATTCAGTCATATCTAGGTTATCGTTTAGATCCAGTATTATGAATCTCCCATTGTTCCTGCACTTTTACATGACAAATACCTATGTTCAAAAATGAAGAATAATTGTATTTGAGTAATTGAAAATGAAACATTAAAGTTCATTATAGGGTATTATAAGATATATTCTAAATCGTGTAAGATACAAATATTAATGTCACAAAGCAATTATCTTGAGACAAGTCATGTGATAGTCTTTTTTATAGTCCACAACTACAATATCAGTCGTTTGTTCGTCATGATAATTGATACAACTTTATTTTCATCCGTAACATTAACATTTTCATAGATTATTAAATCAACAAAATGAACAATATAATGAATATGACTAAATGGAAATATATCGATAGCATGACCGCAATTATATTATTCTATGTCCTGCATTATTTTTTTCAATATGAATTTGATTTTTAAAATCATATATTTAATATAATATAAAACACATTATGAATAGAAAGTGAGTACATCAGTTTGATTTCCTCTTACTAAAAGTGTTGGAGGAAGATCTTTTGTTAACATTTCCAACCATGCCAAATAAAGAGTAGAACATACAACACTCTTTCGAGGAACGGGTAGGGTCCTGAATGGATTATTGATTGATTTAGTCTTATCAAATAGATACTGTACATTACGACAAGATCGGATTCTTTTGATTTCTCACGCAGAAGTTCAGCGAATCGTAGATTACTGTAAGTAAAATGATTGATTGATCAATATTATTAATTATGAAATACCGATTAGTTTTAGCAGATGATGCATTCAACATAGCATCTGATATCCATCCTCCTTCTTCATTCTTACGGAATGGTAAAATTAGTTTAGAAAATTCCTCCTTCCTGGAAAAAATGATGTTTCATATGATCAAATAGTATTGGTCTTACGTTTCTTCTTTAGGTTCAACGAGAACTTCACTTATTATATGCAGGTCTTTAAAATCAATTCTGGAAAAAAGGTATTGATTAATCAAGAAATTATGTGTAGAAATAATATGTATATCTTATGTGAAAACGGTAACAGTGGTATAATGAAGATTAATACAAAATTATAAATACCTAAATTTGGATAACAACGCAGCCATTGCCATCTCTTTGTCTTCTTCTGTCTTTCCTGATGAAGTTACAGAGAAGATTCGAAGATGTGCACCCTGATAATATTTATCTTTGATCTTTGATCTTTCCAATGTGCAACATACAGCAAGATAACTTTTAGGTAGAGTGAGTAGATGTGGAATGAGTAAAGTCAAACCACCATCATCAGATAACCACCATACATCGATTGTCGCTTGTTTGATACGAGGAAAGTATGAAATATCTGATAAATCAATCGATAATCAATCAATAATCTACTATATTTACTCACCACTTAAATTATTCACATTCATTTCTTGAGGAATAGTGTGAATCTTAGTTCGAGAAAGACGTTTCTTTAAAACTTAAAAAAAGAAATCGATAAATAAATAAATAAATTGTATCTAACCACTTTTCCTTTCTCCTTCTTTCGAAACGAAACTGAATTTTTAGTTTTAATTGATAAAATCTTAATTTGATATATTTACCTCCTTTTGCTTTCATAACTTCTCAATATAGCCACTCCGAGTAATTTATCGAAAGCTGATCTGTAATAGAAAACAATGCAGAAGATAATGAAAGATAATAATATGACTTACTGAATGACAGTAAAATATTCGTTGATATTATTGATAACTTCATCAGATGGATCACTTGATATCCATTCTGTTTTATATCCCATCAATACTATATTAGGTACGAACTTTCCTAGTCCTACGCTCTTAATAAACAACACTTTTCAAACTACTAACACAATTTTATGTAATGAAAATCGGAGAAATTCTCATAAATAATTGAAAGATTAAACAAAGTATCATAATATGAAACCAGAAAATATTGACTAACCTGGAACAAAGCTTGTGCTCCTCTTGCAAATCCATCTGGATTTGCATAATTGATTGGAAATGCTTTGATTCCTTCATTTCTCATCCATTCGCGTTCTTTCTCATTCATTTCACTTAGACGTGTGTAAATACGAGCTGATGGTTCCTCCTTAATCAATCGATAATTAACAATTAATATTGATCGATATTGATTGATCTACCTTGATTATATTAGCATGAACCACGAGTGATGCTCCTCTAGTGATTGATGATGCGAATACAGCCAAATCACGATTACCCGGATATGAAAGAACTAAGATCTGGAAAAAAAAAATTTCATGAATCAACGATATCTTAATAGCTGTACTTGTGGTCGATAATTCTTCACATGGTCTCCTTCTTTATTCAACCGATGAATTCCTTTAAGCGTTCTTTTATATTGATTTGCATGCATAGAAGAACCCCAGTTCACATCTTAAATATTGTATTGAAATTACGTTCGAAATTCTGTTAACCTGGTTTTCTATATTTTAGAAATCCGAAGATAAGAAAGAAGACAAGGAAAGTTATCTATAAAGATTGATGAGTGTAAATAATAAAATATTGATTTTACCAGAGCAGTAACCCAATTCATTGTAAACATAATAAGAATACAAATAAGTGCACCGAATAGTGATAGATACATTGAATAGTATTTAAAAGCCGGACGAAATCCTAGAAGGAAAATATGAATTACGGTATATACATTTATTGATTGATCAACCTGCATTTCCAGCGAATGAGGCATCGAAACAAGCATAGTTCACTAATGTATAAGCAGCTAGGAAGAAATTTGATATGATAGGAGCAATCGAATTGAGTTCACCTATCATATTGTTAATTATCATTTACTGATAAACACTAGAACAAACCAATAGCAACTCCAAGTAAAGTAATACCAAAAGTGACAAGATATGCTAGTCGAGGGGCATTATCTTTACCGTATCCACTACCCAATTTATCGATTAATGGAAAGAGTTTGTCATTACACACTGCCTATAGAGATTAGTGTCAATTCAAGATTTACCGTAATCTATCTTACTTGTAATATTTTAGGAGCAGATACCATTGCGGCTAGTGCAGATGATGATGTGGCTGCGATTATTCCAATGATGACAAGAGGAGACCAGATTGAGACTGTCGCCATTACCTATACAATCACGAATTTACTGATTGAACAGTAAATATTATATACAGTGCAGCAGAATCCCCATTTTCATTTTCACTGGGGGATTCTGCTGTACTGTATTATCGATTTACAAATTCAACTATTTTTGTTCTTTTACATGTTAGATGAAACACTGATATGTCAAGGAGACCTAGTTTTTTTTATTAGGAAATGTTTTCATGGGTTTCATCATTTTCTTTAGTAGAGAAAAATATCTCCCACAGACGGAGGAATAAAAAAGTTCAAAAAAATCCCCCCTGCCGCTGACTTACTCTACTGCAGTGAGTGCTGATAAGATAAATGTTGTGTATTGTAATAAAAATATTGAAGTAAACTCACTTGATAATAATTATAGAGACCATAGGTGCAAGTCGAGTTTTGTGCACAATCAATAGTTGGATAAGGAAGACCAGGAGTTAGACCTAATATCATTGGCACATTAATTTACTTATTAAATTAATTATATGATATGATAATAGATAACCATCAGCATGACGGACGAATACAGCACCAGATACAAATAGAGTAATGATATAGACAATTGTTGATGTTAAAATAGCTAGAACTGTTCCTTTTGGTATTGCTTCCTACAATCAATTCAATCAGTCACATTGTGACATTGTATTTTATGTATCCCTAATGTATTTCAATATTTTCAGAAAGTACGTAGAGGTATTATTATTACTTGTGGATTCTTCAGATCTCCAGATATATTGGCCCCAGCCATAATACCAGTTGCAGCTGGGAAATATACAGCGAATACTGTGAAGAAATTGTCTCCATTGACGAATCGAGGAAGAAGATTTGAAGTGATCGTATCAACTGAAATGATTAATTAAACGAATTATTCAAGGTCGGTGATTTTCAAGAATTAGGGAATACGATACTTCAATCAGCTCTTCCAACGACCATAGATCACTATAAATTGTCTATTCGAGCCACATTCAAGGAGAGTTTCGAACAAACTTGTTATACTCCTTTAAACCTCTCTTAAAGGGAATGTAACCTCACTCAATGGTCTCTTCGACGCGCAATGCTCTCTCGTTGTTAGAGAACAGAGAAATAGTGTGCGCAATGGAGAGACCATTGAGTGAGGTTACGCTCCCTTTAATGGCCTCTTCATTGCGCACATTATTTCTCTGTTCTCTAACAACGAGAGAGCGTAAACCATTGAAGAGGCCGTTTCGGTCCCTTTAAGGTACACCCCTAGACAATTTGAATCTATCCGTTCTGGCAATGCTCTCTCGCTATCTTTGTCTACTATGTAGAGAGCGTCGCCAGGTGTGCCTTTAAAAGTTTATGCAAAAACAAAAAAGATAAGATAAAATGAACAAACGATGCCATGAAGTGAATCCTTTGACTGCTTTATCCATTGAAGGAGGAAGGAATGAACCAATTATGAATCCAAGTATGGATATACTCATTGGGAATAACATCACTTTCTGTAGAAGAGATTCAAATGAAATTCCGATAAGAATTACTCCTTTTAGTAGAAATGCAAGGGCTGTAAAACTTATTTTAGTGTTAGAGAAAGTGAAACTACAGTAAACAGTGGTAGATATAAAGAAATATGATATGATAAGAATGAATAGAATATACTTGTGATAATGATCTCATACCTAATCCAATCAATCGAATATCATTAATTCCTCCATCAATAATCATAATTCCATAATTCTTTAATACTTCAACAATAGTCTCTCCCATTCCAATTACATACAATGCAGCAGAACAAGCATTTCCAAATGCGAACATTATCCCAATCGAACCACCGAATTCAGGACCAAGAGTACGAGAAATCTAAAGATTATTGATTGATTTTCTTGATTGATTGATTGATCTAAATGAAACCAAATAATATAGTCCTCCTCCTTTGACTTCTCCATTTGTACATATAGCTGATAATGATAGAGTAGTGATAAGAGTTACTGCAGATGCAACACAAATCAGAAGAGATCCTACCACTTAATTTTAATATTTATTTAATATTTTTAATATTTATTTAATATTTTTAATATTTATTAAATATTAAAATATATACATATTCCACATTGAGCAGCGACCCAAGAGATTCGAATGAATAGAATAACTCCGATGATATTTTGTAGACATCTTATATAAACTCCTTCAATCCATCCAAATTTCACTCCTCTTCTTATCTCAAAATATCATTACATTAATACAAATAAAAAATAATTAATATAATACAGTGGAGTGTGCATCAAAGTGACCGGAAACGATGTATTGTGATATGTGGTGATTTTTCTACTTCGTATAGACGATAAACAGTGTCTGTTTGATCGTTGTTTGATAACATGGATCAATAAATAAATACATGTACTGTACCTCTTGTTTCGGAGATTCTTTCATAGCATTCGATTGAAAATCTCTACGCTACAATAAATAATTATTGATTACATTATTCAATTACATAAACAATACATCTAATCCTCCTTCCATTAGATCATAGATGGATGGTCTTGTTCTCACGAATTTCCCACCAGCTTCTGTATTCTTACGATAAAAATCAATATCAGGAGGAACATCAATCGACATTTTAGCGTGCACTCTTAATTATTTTATTGATTGATTAGCTTCATAATTGATTAACTTACCGATCATCTTCATTGGTATCCGTTTCTGGTTCAACAATTTGGAAAATTCTTCTCGTTGGGAGTGCAAAAGAAACTCCAGACTTATCGAATTCAGTCGATTTATTATATTTATCTTCATCTGAACTATTGATAGAAGTGAAGGATTCATGTCGTTCCATTGAACTAAATTAAGAGTATTGAATAGTGATAAAAGGAGATCAATGAAATAAGAAGAGAAAGTAAAAGGAGTGATAGATCAACACGTAATGAAAGAAGTTACTAGAGATAGGGGATATTCGTGGAGAGGGAGAGGGAGAGGGAGAAAGATACTGGGGGTGGTAAAAGGGAGAGGGAGAGATACTTCCATAATCAAAGGAAGTGAGAAAGTATCATAACAACTAAGTACACAGTGATTCTAAAGAAGAATAATAACAGTAAATCAATTGAATGAACTCATTTATCATTCAATCATTTCTATTCCATTCTTCTAAACAATATTGTATTATTATTTGTATTGTAATGGATGATTGAAGACTATAATTATACACAATTATCTCTATCACATTGATCAACATTTCACATGAATTACGCGTATTTTACTCTTACTTTTAATCATTTTCTATTTTTCATAGAATCTTTTGAAAATGAAGGCTTGCAATTGTCTATGCAAATTCATAGCGTATTGTATATGAATGGGATAAGTGATATTTAAAATAAAGATGAACCATGCATGAATCCTTTGGCGCAGTAATAAAATTGCGGAATAGTGAGCATAAATTGACGGGTTCGAAAATATATTTCTTTTTTTTTAAAGTTCGAGCTTTTGCCTGAACTTTAAAGCATGACTAATTAATCATTCTCGCAACCAATAAGCTGATTCAGCATAAAATATTAGATGAATGGTATGTAGAATAATTTTGGATATCATTCTTCACAAAAATGTCTCCATCTTTAAGGATCAATTCTACTTAGTACTCATTGTATGTACATAAGAGATATTTTTTCTATTGTATCGTGTCTAATAGACACTGTCTATTCATTTTTCCATATTTGAACACGCCATATTGCATTGAACAATCTCTAATCTGCAAATATCAAATATTATTCATATGTTATTTCAACCTCTAAGTATCAATGATCTCCTCAATCATTATATCGGAATATTTTTAGTAAAATTTTTTTTTCTAGGTTACTTTTAGATAACTCCAAAATTAATCCATAATATCGATTCCATATCTAGGTTAAAAATATCAAAACCATTGCTAACCATCGACTCTTTTTGATCTCCCACTTTATCTCTCAAATCTTTTCACTTCGTAACAAATAAAGATCACTACGTCATAATTCGATTCTCAAACCAGTTTCATTTATCTTTCTTAGTCACCAGAACATACAATATATTTTCTTCTCATTGCAGTATGTAGTTCCATTGAGTTCGGACCAAATAGATCAACGAAATATCGAGCAGTTTAATATTATATCCATCTGTTCACATTATCACCTTATAAAACACAAACAATACTCACAATCAACACATATTTATGTGAGATCTTACAATGTGTCAAAACCTACTCCATCATTAACTACTAACTTCCAAGTATATTGAAAACATCTTGATGAACTCAAATGAAATGACCTACATGGGTATATTCGACTAGAGTATAGGAGCATAATTCATGTACACAAAGTATCGAGCAGTTTAATATTATATCCATCTGTTCATTTCAAAATGTTCCATAGTAGTTAAGTTTGTGATAAATGTACCTAACAAACTAAGCCACCTTTTCCAAGTTCGTGTCAAAGAATGTAGTATCATATACGGCAAGAACAAAAATTCCTCTCTTTTTGCTTGTCTCTTAGTCATTTGCATGAATCCTCAAATATAGCTGCGACTGACATCTGCTGAAAACAAAGATAGTGAGAGTGATAGAGATGGAGTGGTAGATCAGTCATATCGTCTCTCATACATCGATCGATGAATCGTCTTATGTCTCTTTCTCTGGCTGACTGTTCCCTGCCTTCTCTGTCTGATTTTCACGCCATTTCTAGTTATCATCACGTTTCACTGTGCGTTTTGATGTTACTTTCATAGTTAATTCGTCCTCTCCTTCTTCCTCTTTAAGTATCTATCTCTGTCTTTCCCTGCGCTCCTATCTTCCTCCATCACTCTTCCTTTATCTATCGTAATTATGGATATATCTAGCCTCGTCACCAAGGATTTGTCTTTTTTTCATTTTCATATCTTATCAGACGATGTGCACAATGTGTCCTTCCTATCCTTAGTAGTATTTACTACACTCTGGCCACGACTGTCCTTTGGCCCACGAGAGAGTCTGGCCAGTGTGGAGAGTGGACTCAATTTGTTTATACATAATCATTTAAATCATTTCAAATCCATTTCAGATGTCGACACGACACCTATCGCCACTGCCGTTGATGACTTAATCTACTAAGATGGCGTCATTCTTGTGCAGATCCGTGCAAGGTATGGTGCTTGACTTAGTTCTCTTCTCTGAAACATGACCTTTGACGGGAAGATCAAACCTTTCAATTTCTCATTCTACAGGCCGAATCGTCGTTTCGCATCGTCATGACCGAAGTGCAAGTTCGTCTAGAAACCTGTCGTCACTGCCTAGATGACATCGGATGGTGGACTCGGGATCTGAAGTTCCTTTGAAGGTACGAGCCTTCCTTGGATTCTCTTTCATGAAATGTTATGTTCAAGCCGCGAAAAGACTAAAATGTTGTGATGATTTTGCCAACCCTTTTTCATGACTTTTGAACAGAACCTCTGTTACAATATACTTCATCTTCGTTACGTTATTGTTTTTGCCTTTGCCTATGCCAACGTCCTCTTCACTGCTCTCCGATCTGTCTCGTTGACAGAAACCAAAGTTTTATACAAAGTGATCGTTCACAAAGCTCAAAGCGTTGAACCTCGTAATTTTCTGTTTTGCAGGGCGAATCGTCACTCTCGTCTTAGGAAGCTCGTCGTTGATCGTCTGCTCGATGTCTTCAGAAGTGGGACGCCGCCGTCGACGTATTCCAATTCCAGCACTAGCTGGAACTCGTTTTCCGAAAAAATAAAGAATTTGGGGTTATTAATGTTTGAAATCAGTGTCTAAGCCCGCGAAGTTAAATGGGCGGGGTCGACATCGCTATATAAATAAGGTTCACAAAAAATGGGCGGAGTCATGCATCGCTTTATAAGTACGGGAACGGATGAGTATATGTTTTTTTCACGGCGGCTCAATGATAGTAACTAAGAAGCTCTTGCCTGAGAAAGAAAGTATCGCAAACTGAGTGATGATGAGCAGCGCAAAAGTTGATTACGGTATATCTGGGCGCTCGCTTCTGACTAGACCTATCATCGAGTTTTACGATTCGCGAGACATGCCGAGATGGCTTAGTGGATAGAGCTTTTGTTTAGAGATCCGAACCTCGTAGGTTCGAATCCCGCCCAGTGCAAATCAACTTTGCCGATTTTTCGTAATGCAAGAGCCTTCAAGCCAAAGTTAAATGTAGCGATTTCTCTTCATTGAACCGCCGTGGTAGTTCGTTTGATATGTTATCTAATAGTGATCCATGGTCTAGTGGATAACAGGCCGTACTGTCGATCCGATCGGTTGGTCGGCAGGGAAGTTCGATCCCCCGAGAAGGATTAGCGAAATAAGATATCCACCCAACATAACCCATCTCTTATGCTATTTTTTCTTGATGCATTTACGCTCACCCTGTGCTAACGTGGGGTGTATGTCAGAGTTCCCACAGAATGAACATGAATCGCAAACTAACTTTTTTACCTAAAATTCTAAAATAATATTTATGTATTTGTATTGAATGCGCTATAATGATTTTCAATGTTTATTGATGCAGAAACAGAAAGAGTGCATACAATATCAATAACGGACGATTACGGTAACATGTCAAAGCGGCAAAATTAAGCGTATAGATCATATATATAAAACGGGTCAAACTAATTTGTCCGAGACGCAGAGCGAGTTTGGCCAAACAGACCATGCAGGGCATGCATTATTGTTAGGAAATGGTAGCTTGAGTACATTTTGGGAAAAATCTCTATATTCAAACAACATTATGTCCAAAATATTCCGTATTATAGATTTCTTTTAATAATTGTATTTCTTTCGCAATTTGAAGCTGTTTAAATTTGAATTTGAATTTTAACCAATTTGAAGCTAATTTCATTTTTTCTTATTACTATGTACTTTCTTAATGTTATTTCTTTTTCGTATTGTATTGTACAAACGTCATATTTTACATCACAAATTTATCACAGTTATTAGAACAAGAACAATTCACTCAATTATGTAAAGAACTTTGGGTTTGGTTGAGGGAATACACTCGTTCAGCAATTCGACGATCACTGTGGACTCGGCACGCGTACTTTTGATGTCGATATCTCGTCTCTTCAATTCATCCCAAACTCCATCCACTGCCATCCACTCCTTCTCTCCTCTTCCGAATGCTCCGAGAGCATGAGTCATTCCGTTTTCATATCCACCTGAATTTAAATTCTGATATTTAAAATTGCTGTGTGAACTCACTCTTTTACTTGACTGTAACATGGATTACGATAGTATTGGCAGGATTTACATTGACATTGTACAACAACACAAAAGTTGTTCCAGTACCCCCCATCGAGGCAGACTGATCCACAACGATGTTCAGATCCTGCAAATATATTTTGTAAAACATCATCCACTGCGGTATACGTTACCTGATCTCCGTTAGTGATCACAAAGACAGGCAATTCAAGGAAGTCATCGATAGATGTGATTGATTGTGTAGTATTGCTTGAATACATGAGACATCCTCAACATCCTAGAATGCGAACTCAACGTAAATTTGTTGAGGGCGCTATTACGGGATTTCAGACTCTGAAATCCCGTAATACTGTTCATTCCTTTCTCGCTCAGAGGGAGGGGTGCGGTCGCTATTACGGGATTTCAGACTCTGAAATCCCGTAATACTGTTCATTCCTTTCTCGCTCGGAGGGAGGGGTGCGGTCGCTATTACGGGATTTCAGACTCTGAAATCCCGTAATACTGTTCATTCCTTTCTCGCTCGGAGGGAGGGGTGCGGTCGCTATTACAGGATTTCAGACTCTGAAAACCCGTAATACTGTTCATTCCATTCTATCTCAGAGGGAGGGGTTCGGCCACTATTACGACATTTCAGACTTAATTCTCGAAAATCGACTTACTGAATGTATTTGAGCATCTTCTGTTCTGCATACCGATCTCCAGGGAAAGTTGGCAGTGCGATATTGTGATTACATCTCAAATATAATCTATCATCTATTAATCGTCTAGAGAAAAAAGCAAACACTCACCATTTCACGCCACCGACCGACTCCAATAATGGCATTTAGAGGAAATGAAACAGGAATGAGTAATTAGGCGACCTATGCGATTGAGATACATTTCTCGTGTGATAGATATGTGATGTTGGTTTCTTCTGGATTTTCAAAATCTCTGAGCGCAAGTAAGACATTTGATGAATTCCAATTAAATTATTATCCCACTTTTAGGCTTGATGACATGAACGAATCTATTATCAATGGAGAAACGAGAGTGATGCATGGAAATTATTTCACTCTGAAAACTGAAACTAAAACAACAGACAACATAGGTATGTTTCGTTTGTTTTTCCTAACAAAATAGGTTTAGATGTATTTATTTTAAGAATAATTGCGAAGCAATGCGGCATCAAATCGATAGGGAGTTGGAAATATTCTAAGAAAGTAAAAAAATTATTTCGAGGACTAAGGTAACTAAGGTAACTTGGTGGGCGGCATACTATGACAGTTTTAGTTGTAGCAATGCTATGCTTTGAATCAACTGTAACACTATGTACGGTTGCAGAGTAATTTTATGAAAAAATGATCAACCCCAACACTCCCTCTGAGAGAGGAATGAACTGTATTACGGGTTTTCAGAGTCTGAAATCCCGTAATAGCGACCGCACCCTTCTCTCTGAGAGAGGAATGAACAGTATTACGGGATTTCAGAGTCTGAAATCCCGTAATAGCGACCGCACCCCTCCTTCTGAGCGAGAAAGGAATGAACAGTATTACGGGATTTCAGAGTCTGAAATCCCGTAATCTATGAAAGCTGGAAGGGAGTAAGTGAACTGATCAAACAACTACCTGCGAGTGGTATGTTTTCATAATTTATAAATAAATAAAATATCATTTGCAGAAAATCGACAAACAACACTTCTCCAGTTGCTATCGTGAAGATCAAAACGTGTTGCTGAAGCAATCATCGCTTGACGACTTCTTAAGCCAATCGAAGAAGTCAAGAAAACGAAAAATGCCCGATAAAGAATAATATTAAACGATAAAATTGTATTCATGAATATATTCGAAGAAGCATTGAAAACATCAAACATACAGAACACAGTTTGCCAACCTGTATCAAATACAGAACACACAGAAAAAATCAAATTTATAAAAATGAGGGTAAAATGTGTTATCCCGTTACGTAAAATTAGTGACATTTGCTTACTTTTTGAAAAGATCGAAAAGTCTGTATTTAAAGGTTGGGCACGTATGAGTTTGGCCAAACTCACTCTGCGTCTCGGACAAATTAGTTTGACCCGTTTTATATGTTCGAGATGTTCACAAAAGTTGTAACTCTAGTGCTGAAGTTTGATCTTTGTATTTTGATCTTTGATCTTTGTCCACAATTTTCCGGCAGGGAAGTTCGATCCCCCGAGAAGGATTAGCAAAATAAGATATCCTAAGAAACAGAAAGAGTGCATACAATATCAATAACGGACGATTACGGTAACATGTCAAAGCGGCAAAATTAAGCGTATAGATCATATATATGTTCGAGATGTTCACAAAAGTTGTAACTCTATTGCTGAAGTTTGATCTTTGTATTTTGATCTTTGATCTTTGTCCACAATTTTCCGAACAACTCGAAAATAACGGCTTTCAACAGTTTTCTTAGTTGTTGAATTTCACTTGTTATTTTCTTTAAAGAGACGATAAATCCAACATTTAAAAACTTGAGTTAGTTTGCGAATAAATAAATTTTAAAAGATAAACTATCTCCATCAGCCGTATAAACAACATTGAGAAACGAAAGTTGCAAGATTGAGACAAATATGTCCAACCTTGTTCTCTATCCTTGTAAAGCATAAATTTATGATTATTTTTTTATTATTATTATTCTGATTTTATTCATGCACTGAATGATGTCGTAGTCCGTGTAAGGTCATTTATTAAAGTCATCTAGTAGGTGATGTTTATTATTGGTTTGGGCAACATACAATTCGCATTGACAAACCAACCGCAACATTAACAATTTTAAGTATGCATTCACTGAAATCTAATTGAGACATTACTGTAGTTATAGAAACTACCATGACCATACTGTTATTAAGGGTCAAATTAAAACATTACAAAATTTGTTTTGCGAAAAGAGTAATCTCCTACGCACATATCTGAAAACTACCCTAGCTTAATTAGCCATTCAAAGCTTATTGTTGTCAATTGGATTAAACTTAATACTAATTCTATTATTTGTCCCACAGTTAAATCTTTCAGAAATAAATTATTAATTTGTCCGTTCTCGATAAGTAATAATTAATTGTTAGTTTTTTGCTACCTAAGTTGTGGCACCGTGTTTTATGTAATTCATCCCGACATCAATTGTTCACTATGTCTCAGTTATCCTTGTAACGCATAAATTTATAATTATTTATTCATTGTTATTATTCTGATTTTTCTCATGCACTGTATTCTGTCGTAGTCCATGTAAAGTCATTTATTAAAGTCATTTAGTAGGTGATCTTAATTATTGGTTTGAGCACCATACTCAGCTTCATCAACTAAATTAATTTCTGCAGGAAAGATTAATCTTTCGCATATATTGCGACTTTTCGATACGAAAACTGTGCCAATAAAATTATTAGAGTCATTTAAAGTCTTTATTTTATCAAAATTATTATTTTTAAAATTTTAATATTTTTTCAGTGAAGTTATCCCCTCCCGCCAACCGTGTCAATAGTGGTGCTAAATCGAGTTCAGTGCGCGCGCGATGACTCTCTGCGTCTCTGCCCATCGATCTGGTCTGATCATCTGGCCACTCTATCACTGATCTAGCAATGACACGGAACCACTTCCCATCTTGTAACCAATACTATAGTCACAAACATAAAAATATAAAGATCAAAGATCGAAGTTCAGCAATAGAGTTACAACTTTTGTGAACATCTAGAACATATATGTATACATATATCCTATATATATAGGAGCTATACGCTTAACTTTGCAGCTTTGACATGTTTCCGTAATCGTCCGTAATTGAGTTTACATGCATTCTTTATGTTTCTATATAATACACATTAAAAATCGTTCATAGTAAATTCAACTGTCAATCGGATCACCTATCCACAAGACCATGGGTCCCTATTAGAAGACATATATGTGGGGGAAAATGGCAAAAAGAGATGAGTTCTGTTGGGCGAGGTCCTCTTTTGCTAATCCTTCTCGGGGTATCGAACTTCCCTGCCGACCAACCCATTGACGGTTCGATCTACTATCCACTAGACCACGGGTCCCTATTGGAAGACATCAAACGAACTCCACTCCCCGGGGGGGGGGGGGGGTGATCGATTCGGCAACGATCGTTTCGGCAACAGAGCATAAATCGGTTGGGAGATGGCCTATGGGAACAAAAGTTGTACCATTGATATCAGTACGGGTGTACGGTATTGTGCTACCGTAACCGTCGGGAATCGTGAACTGATTTTTTTTCAGTAGACCCATGACCCGGGGTTCATGGTTGAAAATTACCGAAGTCGAAAAATTCATGATGGTCCGAGACCAAATACTATATGCCTGTATACCAACAGTCAGCTAACTGTTATTTTTATGGATTCCGTAACCCGATCTACCGTAATCAAACGGAACTGATCTCTTTTTGCCATTTTTCCCCCACAGATATGTCTTCTAATAGGGACCCATGGTCTTGTGGATAGGTGATCCGATTGACAGTTGAATGTACTATGAACGATTTTTAATGTTTATTATATAGAAACATAAAGAATGCATGTAAACTCAATTACGGACGATTACGGCAACATGTCAAAGCTGCAAAGTTAAGCGTATAGCTCCTATATATATAGGATATATGTATACATATATGTTCTAGATGTTCACAAAAGTTGTAACTCTATTGCTGAACTTCGATCTTTGATCTTTATATTTTTATGTTTGTGACTATAGTATTGGTTACAAGATGGGAAGTGGTTCCGTGTCATTGCTAGATCAGTGATAGAGTGGCCAGATGATCAGACCAGATCGATGGGCAGAGACGCAGAGAGTCATCGCGCGCGCACTGAACTCGATTTAGCACCACTATTGACACGGTTGGCGGGCGGGGATAACTTCACTGAAAAAATAATATTCAAATTTTAAAAATAATAATTTTGATAAAATAAAGACTTTAAATGACTCTAATAGTTTTATTGGCACAGTTTTCGTATCGAAAAGTCGCAATATATGCGAAAGATTAATCTTTCCTGCGGAAATTAATTTAGTTGATGAAGCTGATTATGGTGCTCAAACCAATAATTAAGATCGCCTACTAGATGACTTTAATAAATGACCTTACACGGACTACGACATCATTCAGTGCATGAATAAAATCAGAATAATAATAATAAATAAATAATTATAAATTTATGCTTTACAAGGATAGAGAACAAGGTTGGACATATTTGTCTCAATCTTGCAACTTTCGTTTCTCAATGTTGTTTATACGGCTGATGGAGATAGTTTATCTTTTAAAATTTATTTATTCGCAAACTAACTCAAGTTTTTAAATGTTGGATTTATCGTCTCTTTAAAGAAAATAACAAGTGAAATTCAACAACTAAGAAAACTGTTGAAATCCGTTATTTTCGAGTTGTTCGGAAAATTGTGGACAAAGATCAAAGATCAAAATACAAAGATCAAAGATCAAACTTCAGCAATAGAGTAACAACTTTGTGCACATCTCTAACATACTATAGTTACATTTTGAGAGCTACTTAATTTTTTTCAGCTTTGACATCTTACCGTAATCGTCCGTTATTGATTTTGTATGCGCTCTTTCTGTTTCTGCATCAATAAACATTGAAAATCTTTGATAGTGCATTCAATACAAATACATAAATGACATTTTAGAATATTTTTACAATTTCAGGTAAAAAAAGTTAGTTTGTGATTAATGCACATTCTGGGGGAACTCTGACAAACGCTCCACGTTAGCACAAGGAGAGCATAAATGCATCAAGAAAAAATAGCAAAAGAGATGGGTTGTGTTGGGCGATGTCTTATTTTGCTAATCCTTCTGGGGGGATCGAGCTTCCCTGCCGACCAAACGATCGGATAGACAGTTCTATCCACTATCCACTAGACCATGGGACCCTATTAGATGACATATCAAAAGAACTACATATACTCATCCGTTCCCGTTCTTATAAAGCGATGCATGACTCCGCCCATTTTTTGTGAACCTTATTTATATATCGATGTTGACCCCGCCCATTTAACTTCGCGGGCTTAGACACTGTTTTGAAACATTAACAACCCCAAATTCTTTATTTTTTTTCGGAAAACGAGTTCCAGCTAGTGCTGGAATTGGAATACGTTGACGGCGGCGTCCCACTTCTGTAGAAGACATCGAGCAGACGATCAACGACGAGCTTCCTAAGACGAGAGTGACGATTCGCCCTGCAAAACAGAAAATTACGAGGTTCAACGCTTTGAGCTTTGTGAACGATCACTTTGTATAAAACTTTGGTTTCTGTCAACGAGACATATCGGGGTGAGCAGTGAAGAGGACGTTGGCAAAGGCAAAGGCAAAAACAATAACGTAACGAAGATGAAGTATATTCTAACAGAGGTTCTGTTCAAAAGTCATGATTAAAGATTGACAAAATCTCCACAACATTTTCGTCTTTTCGCGACTTGAACATAACTTTTCATGAAAGAGAATCCAAGGAAGGCTATACGGTATAGCCTATACCTTCAAAGAAGATTCAGGTCCCCGAGTCCACCATCCGATGTCATCTAGGCAGTGACGACAGGTTTCTAGACGAACTTGCTCTTCGGTCATGATGATACGAAACGACGATTCGGCCTGTAGAATGAGAAATTGAAAGGTTTGATCTTCCCGTCAAAGGTCATGTTTCAGAGAAGAGAACCAAGTCAAGCACCATACCTTGCACGGATCTGCACAAGAATGACGTCATCTTAGTAGATTAAGTCATCAACGGCAGTGGCGATAGGTGTCGTGCCGACATCTGAAATGGATTTGAAATGATTTAAATGATTATGTATAAACAAATTGAGTCCACTCTCCACACTGGCCAGACTCTCTCGTGGGCCAAAGGACAGTCGTGGCCAGAGTGTAGTAAATACAACTAAGGATAGGAAGGACACATTGCGCACATCGTCTGAGATCGTATCCATAGCGTAAAGCGTAAAAGTTGACATAAAGTCTACGTCCACGCTCGTGACGTCACGTTCGTCGACAAATTGTTTGTAACGCTGCATGGATACGACCTCCGAATTATTATTGAATGCGGAGTAGAAGAATATGAATAAAGTTGAGAGATGGTTAGAAGAGAGAGAGAAATACAACATAAAAAGAGAGATGCAATGTATCAAGATATAGACTCACAAAAGGATGGTAGGCCCACTTCCCTTCCTTTCATCTCTCTCATAAACATTATCGATTGATGATCTACTCTCTTCCTTAGTGATCGATTGGCATGATAATGGATGCAAGCAAGAGAGATAGAGTGGAAGAGATGGAAAGGAAGAATGACTGATTATAAACGAACGACAGAAGATCCATATGTACATAGATGAGCTTTGAACAGGAGAAATTGAAAGGATGACCGAAAACTGCAAATGAAGGAAACAAAGTGAGGACACGTAGTATGTATATGATTTTGCATCATATGCAAATGGGAATACAATAGAAGTCTAGACAACAACAACGATAAAATATGAAAATGAAAAAAAAGACAAATTGATTGGCGACGAGACTAGATATATCCATAATTACGATAGATAAAGGAAGTGTGATGGAGGAAGATAGGAGCGCAGGGAAAGACAGAGATAGGTACTTAAAGAGGAAGAAGGAGAGGGTGAATTAACTACGAAAGTAACATCAAAAAGTGAAACATAGGGAAAAGGCAAAGGTAAAGGTATGAAAAGGCAAAGGTAAAGGTACCCGTTAAAAGCAATCAAGGCAAACGAAGTGCTGCGGGTACATAGGGAAACGTGATGATAACAGAAAGTGGCGGGAAAATCAGACAGAGACGGCAGGGAATAGTCAGCCAGAGAAAGAGACATAAGACTATCGAACGATGTATGTATGAGAGACGATATGACTGATCTACCACTCCGTCTCCATCTCTATCACTCTCACTATCTTTGTTTTCAGCAGATGTCAGTCGCAGCTATATTTGGGGATACATGAGAATGACTAATTGTAAGAGACAAGCAAAAAGAGGGGAATTTTTGTTCTTGCCGTATATCACGCCAGTCACGAGAGAATTGAGCTAAAATGGCTATTCTTCGGAATGGAGCGAAAATCATGAAATGAGTTAAAAACAGTTTTCGGTACCTCTAGGCATGCCCTACCATCCCCCAAAGTCTCATTGTGTAAATATCATTCTGGGGCTCCCTACACCGGGTCGGTCACCCGGGAACCCAACTTTGAACTCAAATATCTCGGTTCAGACGCATTTTTGTGAAAAACTATCACGAGGGTGACCCTCGCTCTTTTTTCGAGCTCTACCGATCTAAACAATTCAGATATCATGAAAATGTCTCTGAAAAGAGCTACACTTCGAAGCAAATAACTCAAAAATTTAGGAAAAGGAGGTGCTCTTCTTCCAGAATTTTATTAAGTTTTTCATGCGCTTTCGAATGAGTGGCTTGCGAAAAAAATACGTTAATGCGTTCGTATGGTTAACCCCCTTGGAAATTTTCTGATGATTTGAAGTCATTTTCGCCACCCACAATCTCTCGTTTCACACACTCTCTCGCTCATTCCTTTTCATTCCATTCCATTCCATTCTGCACCGCACGGTCTCGAGCGCACGATGCGGAATGAAACATATCGTTTTCTCCCTTTCTCGTCCCTCTATTTCTTTCACTCTCCGGCGAGAGAGTGTGCGAAGCGAGAGATTGTGGTTGGGCGAAAATGACTTCAAATCATCAGAAAATTTCCAGGGGGATGAACCATATGAACGCATTAACGTATTTTTTTCGCAAGCCACTCATTCGAAAGCGCATGAAAAACTTAATAACATACTGGAAGAAGAGCACCTCCTTTTCCT
This sequence comes from Parapristionchus giblindavisi, assembly GCA_943737045.1. Lineage (NCBI taxonomy): Eukaryota > Metazoa > Nematoda > Chromadorea > Rhabditida > Diplogasteridae > Parapristionchus > Parapristionchus giblindavisi. The sequence goes on from CALSFV010000437.1 coordinate 104,016, forward strand.
AAATTTTTGAGTTATTTGCTTCGAAGTGTAGCTCTGTTCAGAGATATTTTCATGATCTCTGATTTGTTTAGATCGGTAGAGCTCGAAAAAAGAGCGAGGGTCACTGTTGTGACACTTTTTCGCTAAAACGCACCGGAAGCGAGAAATTCGTGCTCAAAGTTGGGACTTCACCTTACCGAATCGGTGTATTGAGCCCCACAATGAAAATTGCATAATGAGACTTTGGGGGCTGGTAGGTCATGCCTAGAGATGTCCAAAAATGGTCCCAACTCATTTCACAATTTTGCTTCATTCCCACTCTCTGCTCAATTCTCTCGTGACTGGCGTGATATGATACTAGATTCATTGACACGAACTTGGAAAAGATGGCTTAGTTTGTTAGGCACATTTATCACAAACTTAACTACTATGGAACATTTTGAAATGAACAGATGGTTATAATATTAAACTGCTCGATACTTTGTGTACATGAATTATGCTCCTATACTCTAGTCGAATATACCCATGTAGGTTGACAGTGGTCATTTCATTTGAGTTCATCAAGATGTTTTCAATATACTTGGAAGTTAGTAGTTAATGATGGAGTAGGTTTTGACACATTGTAAGATCTCACATAAATATGTGTTGATTGTGAGTATTGTTTGTGTTTTATAAGGTGATAATGTGAACAGATGGATATAATATTAAACTGCTCGATATTTCGTTGATCTATTTGGTCCGAACTCAATGGATACTATGTATTTTGATCTCTGTTATGTTAACAACAAATCGAGAACAACAAAACAAATTTATACTGTATGAAATCCCTGTACAATTGAAATTAATGCAAACTTTATAAATTATGCTGACTCGTCAAGTTTTCATTATGTCGTCTTTGATAATATTGATTGCTTTTTGGAAGAGAATGCCCCAAAATTATTTGAGATATTGAAATTCCCTATATGATAAATGTGATATAACATAATAAATATGATAACTAATAACTACAATTTGAATACAATATAGTTTGCCTGATTATAGGCAAACTTGAATGGGGCTACTTTCTTATTAGCTTCTTTTGGCGACATTTTATATGACGATTGCCATATATCACACAATGATCCTCTCTTTATATTAGAGGGATCATGTAGATCCCAAATCGATCGATAACTGCATTCTTTTCTGAAATATTGATTAATTGATCTACTATAATGACAAATATTGATTAACCTTGGATGAGGATCACAATTAAATGGTTGAATAACGATATAATCGACTTTCATCGCTTTCAGCGTTTCGTATACTTCCTGAATAAAGTTTTTTAAAAATATTATTTAATGATTTTCAATTATTCGCTCACCGTAATAGGTTTCTTACTGAAGATCGAGTAGACTTTGAGTGTTCGTTCACTAAAATAAAGTTAGTTCTCGATAGTCTACCGTATCTAGATCATACCGTATTCCAGTATCTTCATAATGAGGATGATTCACAATAGGTCGTTCAGTCGATAACTTCACATTTGCCATAACAGGCATCGTTCCCGCGAATACAGCATCTGTGATTATTGATTAATTTGAATAATAGGAAAAGTTAATCAATAACCTTTAGGAGTTTTATTATTGATCCATTCAAATAACATTTCTTGTTCAACATTTGAATACTCTCCATGGATTGATAACTATAATTTATTAATTTACTGAAAATAATAAAATTTAATAAAAAAATAACCTGATGATTGATATTAGCCATTCCATAATATGCCATAGAGGACAGGATTGCTCCAGAGAGAATAAAACGAACCAATGATGATAATCTAACGTTGAGTGATGAAGTTATCAACTGGAAGTGATATAAGCAATCAATATAATGAATATTCAATCAATAAAATAGGTAGATCATACATTGCTTGACATAATCAATCCAAGTGAAGCACATAAATGAGGAGTCATGAATAGCTTCAATCTCATAATCAATATAGCCATTACAATAAAGGCTGATGTTTGAGCGAAATGATATGGAATATGAGATAATGAAGAAGAACGAGAAGAATGATCTCTGAAGATATTATTGATTGATTGTTTTATTATCGATTAGAAGGTAGAGATACCTCCAGAAGATCTCTTTTGATCGGAAAATGAAGAGAATTGTAAGAATGAATCCAGCAATGGCAGTCGGTAGAAGAAGAGTATTTGTTAGCTTCTCTATCGTCTGAATCAATCAATAATTGAGGAATAGATCAATAAAAAATTAATTTATTTGGTGATTTATAATGAATAAATAGACTAGAAAGTGATGAACCTCCTGTTGAATGAATCCAAATTCAGCTGAACACGTGTATAATCTCGTATGAAATGATGCAAAATCAGTGAATTTTGAACGTAGAATTTCTCCGATATGAGCCTATGAAGATAATGAATATATTATTGAAATAAGGAGGAAGATCAAGCCCGACTACTTTTCTACTAGAGGACTATGCTATTTGTCCATTCACTATGAAAAAAATAGAAGATCACCAACATCATCGTCAACTTGAAGTAGATGAGCCAATCCAATCTTAGTAGATATTGTGACTATTCCATAGAGAGATATAATTATAAGAATAAAGAATGGACGGAATGTTACACGATTCAGACAACGATCGATGAACAAAACTGACTGAAAATATATTATTTTAATGATTTAAATTATTAAATAGTATTACCAATGAAGCAATAATCGATGGAAGATAAAGGGAAGTGAGAAGCATTTCATTACCAAAGAGAAGAATAAATGATGATAGAAGAGAAAACTAAATTAATCAGGAATAAAGTCTCAATAATATTATAGATGCTTACGATATGGGTGAATATCAGAGTAGAATATGTAGATCGTGGAAGATAATCGAGAGCGAAAGTGATAGTCTATAATTGATCTTTGATTTTTAATCCATGGACTGGTGACTAACCAAAGCAGCCAATTGAGTTGAATAGACAAATTGTGCGAATTGCCAAGAGAGAAGAGAAAAGATTGTAGGGAGTGAAATAATGAATAACCAACGAGAACCAGTTGAACGATTTCTGAATGAAGATGATTATATGAATGAATGCATTGAAGTAGTTATCAGTGAGGCATCATTATATGTTTAGATTATTCTATTATAAATAGTTTCTATTGAATGTACCTATCGAAAATCAATAAAGGTTTCATAATAAAAGATTATTAGAGATCAAAGATCACTCGTTAATCTTACCTTATAATGAGTGTAACAATAGTAATTTGTAATAGAATGAATGGATAACTCCATGTTTCTCTTAATGGTGGAGTCCATTGAACTCTTGTACATTCACCATGATTGAAAGCGAATCCTCCCAATGCCAATACTCCACCCAATATTGAATCACTTAACACTTAAGATTACTTAGTCCTACGTAAGTACTTACCTAAGTACGACTCCTAACAAGAAGAGTAGACCAGCTACAGTACCCGCTACAGTAAATGCACCTCCGATATAGAAATAATGAGGATTTCCAATTCCTTCACAACTTTCAATTGGAGGTAAATTACCACCTCGATTCACCTAAATTATTCATTTTTCTAAATAAATTTGAAAAATATAATGACAAACCTGCCAACAAGTGACAGTTTTCCATCCCATCTTCTCTGTCCATGATTTAAAATTACGATAAGCAATCGATAATAAGACCTGTATACTGTAGATTGTTGTCTCGAATTGAAAGTATTGATTACCTCAGGATATAGATTGAATCTTTTTAGAGTATTGATAGTATGACCATATTCAGTAACATTATCATTAGTTATTGAATGTAATCCAGAAGTGAATGAAGGAGAATTGATTAGAGTTTTGTAGTAAGAATAGTAGAGACCCTTTAACGATCAATCGATTATTGATTAAACTGAGTAGATCACGAACCATTTCTGTTCGATATGTCATTTCCCTCTCGAAATCAGCCAAATGAGAAAAGTGACGATCATTCTCGAATAAACTATTCAAATGTTTCGTATTCAATGATGAGAAGAAAAAAGCTGGAAAATAATCTTTGATTAGTAATTCAATGTTTTAAAAAAAAATTTTATTGCTATTTTCTTCGGTGTACGAGTATTGTGAGAGAATATAATTTTAAAAGAGATTTTTCACGATTTACGATATTATGAAATAGTAAATTGTATAGAGTAAATGATCTCGTTCAATACTCTTTCATAGTCAGAGAACAAAGAAATAGTGTTTGATAATGAGAGACTGAAGACATTTGATACAGTAGGATAAACTACATTGAATCCCTCGATTGTTATGGTAGTAACAGTAGTGATCTCTCTATTCATTACATCCATTATGATATAAATATCCCATATCGTATAGTATCTATCATTAGACATATCATCTATTCCATCTTCAAGTAAATATAATCCCATTATAGAACACGTTGATATAGCAACTGAAACGAACTTTCATTCTACCTCCCTCTCCCTCTCCCTCTCAATCTCCCCATTTCCCTCTCCCTCTCCCTCTCCCTCTCCCTCTCCCTCTCCCTCTCCCTCTCCCTCTCCCTCTCCCTTCCTCTTTCATCTATCATCCTTTACTTACTCCTTACTTCTTCAGTCCACTCACCACTACACGATTATACCCTTTTCTCATTCTATTTCCATATATGAGGTAGAGCTCCCGACCGGTTATTCTCCCTCTCCGTCTACTCCTCTCCTCTCTTCCTCTGCCTCTCCTCCCTCAATCACGTAATATCCTCGGTTATTCGTTCTCTATCTCTCTATAATATAATAATAACACTGCCTTTTGACCCTCTTTCTCTTTCATTTCAATTGATCCAATACATCCATCTATCTATCTATCTATTCATCTATTCCTTCTTCCTCTTCTCTTTATCCTTTTGTCCATAGACTCAACCCACATAGGACTTCTCAATTGTGTGTAAGATAGGTCGAGGCTAGTTAAAGTAAATCTCACCTTGTCCTTTTCTCTCCCTCTCCTCTCCCTCTCCCTCCCTCTCCCTCTCCCTCTCCCCAATGCAAACTGTAGATGACGAGATCATTGTACAACTCAATTCCTTCTTCCGTTCCAGGGTTTAATAATCATTCATCAACTCTAATCTATGGAATGATTCGTAAACTCAATCTCTTCCTTCTTCTCTTCACAATTCAATCATCATCTTCAACTGATTCATTCCATATTCTCAATGTTTCTTCTTCTCTTTTATCTTCTTCTTTATCTTCTCAAGATTATAACTCAACTGATAACATTATTGAAAATATTTTCGAGGTACAATCAATAATTAATCATGTCTATGACCCATCTAGTTATCATCACGTTTCACTGTGCGTTTTGATGTTACTTTCATAGTTAATTCGTCCTCTCCTTCTTCCTCTTTAAGTATCTATCTCTGTCTTTCCCTGCGCTCCTATCTTCCTCCATCACTCTTCCTTTATCTATCGTAATTATGGATATATCTAGCCTCGTCACCAAGGATTTGTCTTTTTTTCATTTTCATATCTTATCAGACGATGTGCACAATGTGTCCTTCCTATCCTTAGTAGTATTTACTACACTCTGGCCACGACTGTCCTTTGGCCCACGAGAGAGTCTGGCCAGTGTGGAGAGTGGACTCAATTTGTTTATACATAATCATTTAAATCATTTCAAATCCATTTCAGATGTCGACACGACACCTATCGCCACTGCCGTTGATGACTTAATCTACTAAGATGGCGTCATTCTTGTGCAGATCCGTGCAAGGTATGGTGCTTGACTTAGTTCTCTTCTCTGAAACATGACCTTTGACGGGAAGATCAAACCTTTCAATTTCTCATTCTACAGGCCGAATCGTCGTTTCGCATCGTCATGACCGAAGTGCAAGTTCGTCTAGAAACCTGTCGTCACTGCCTAGATGACATCGGATGGTGGACTCGGGATCTGAAGTTCCTTTGAAGGTACGAGCCTTCCTTGGATTCTCTTTCATGAAATGTTATGTTCAAGCCGCGAAAAGACTAAAATGTTGTGATGATTTTGCCAACCCTTTTTCATGACTTTTGAACAGAACCTCTGTTACAATATACTTCATCTTCGTTACGTTATTGTTTTTGCCTTTGCCTATGCCAACGTCCTCTTCACTGCTCTCCGATCTGTCTCGTTGACAGAAACCAAAGTTTTATACAAAGTGATCGTTCACAAAGCTCAAAGCGTTGAACCTCGTAATTTTCTGTTTTGCAGGGCGAATCGTCACTCTCGTCTTAGGAAGCTCGTCGTTGATCGTCTGCTCGATGTCTTCAGAAGTGGGACGCCGCCGTCGACGTATTCCAATTCCAGCACTAGCTGGAACTCGTTTTCCGAAAAAATAAAGAATTTGGGGTTATTAATGTTTGAAATCAGTGTCTAAGCCCGCGAAGTTAAATGGGCGGGGTCGACATCGCTATATAAATAAGGTTCACAAAAAATGGGCGGAGTCATGCATCGCTTTATAAGTACGGGAACGGATGAGTATATGTTTTTTTCACGGCGGCTCAATGATAGTAACTAAGAAGCTCTTGCCTGAGAAAGAAAGTATCGCAAACTGAGTGATGATGAGCAGCGCAAAAGTTGATTACGGTATATCTGGGCGCTCGCTTCTGACTAGACCTATCATCGAGTTTTACGATTCGCGAGACATGCCGAGATGGCTTAGTGGATAGAGCTTTTGTTTAGAGATCCGAACCTCGTAGGTTCGAATCCCGCCCAGTGCAAATCAACTTTGCCGATTTTTCGTAATGCAAGAGCCTTCAAGCCAAAGTTAAATGTAGCGATTTCTCTTCATTGAACCGCCGTGGTAGTTCGTTTGATATGTTATCTAATAGTGATCCATGGTCTAGTGGATAACAGGCCGTACTGTCGATCCGATCGGTTGGTCGGCAGGGAAGTTCGATCCCCCGAGAAGGATTAGCGAAATAAGATATCCACCCAACATAACCCATCTCTTATGCTATTTTTTCTTGATGCATTTACGCTCACCCTGTGCTAACGTGGGGTGTATGTCAGAGTTCCCACAGAATGAACATGAATCGCAAACTAACTTTTTTACCTAAAATTCTAAAATAATATTTATGTATTTGTATTGAATGCGCTATAATGATTTTCAATGTTTATTGATGCAGAAACAGAAAGAGTGCATACAATATCAATAACGGACGATTACGGTAACATGTCAAAGCGGCAAAATTAAGCGTATAGATCATATATATAAAACGGGTCAAACTAATTTGTCCGAGACGCAGAGCGAGTTTGGCCAAACAGACCATGCAGGGCATGCATTATTGTTAGGAAATGGTAGCTTGAGTACATTTTGGGAAAAATCTCTATATTCAAACAACATTATGTCCAAAATATTCCGTATTATAGATTTCTTTTAATAATTGTATTTCTTTCGCAATTTGAAGCTGTTTAAATTTGAATTTGAATTTTAACCAATTTGAAGCTAATTTCATTTTTTCTTATTACTATGTACTTTCTTAATGTTATTTCTTTTTCGTATTGTATTGTACAAACGTCATATTTTACATCACAAATTTATCACAGTTATTAGAACAAGAACAATTCACTCAATTATGTAAAGAACTTTGGGTTTGGTTGAGGGAATACACTCGTTCAGCAATTCGACGATCACTGTGGACTCGGCACGCGTACTTTTGATGTCGATATCTCGTCTCTTCAATTCATCCCAAACTCCATCCACTGCCATCCACTCCTTCTCTCCTCTTCCGAATGCTCCGAGAGCATGAGTCATTCCGTTTTCATATCCACCTGAATTTAAATTCTGATATTTAAAATTGCTGTGTGAACTCACTCTTTTACTTGACTGTAACATGGATTACGATAGTATTGGCAGGATTTACATTGACATTGTACAACAACACAAAAGTTGTTCCAGTACCCCCCATCGAGGCAGACTGATCCACAACGATGTTCAGATCCTGCAAATATATTTTGTAAAACATCATCCACTGCGGTATACGTTACCTGATCTCCGTTAGTGATCACAAAGACAGGCAATTCAAGGAAGTCATCGATAGATGTGATTGATTGTGTAGTATTGCTTGAATACATGAGACATCCTCAACATCCTAGAATGCGAACTCAACGTAAATTTGTTGAGGGCGCTATTACGGGATTTCAGACTCTGAAATCCCGTAATACTGTTCATTCCTTTCTCGCTCAGAGGGAGGGGTGCGGTCGCTATTACGGGATTTCAGACTCTGAAATCCCGTAATACTGTTCATTCCTTTCTCGCTCGGAGGGAGGGGTGCGGTCGCTATTACAGGATTTCAGACTCTGAAAACCCGTAATACTGTTCATTCCATTCTATCTCAGAGGGAGGGGTTCGGCCACTATTACGACATTTCAGACTTAATTCTCGAAAATCGACTTACTGAATGTATTTGAGCATCTTCTGTTCTGCATACCGATCTCCAGGGAAAGTTGGCAGTGCGATATTGTGATTACATCTCAAATATAATCTATCATCTATTAATCGTCTAGAGAAAAAAAGCAAACACTCACCATTTCACGCCACCGACCGACTCCAATAATGGCATTTAGAGGAAATGAAACAGGAATGAGTAATTAGGCGACCTATGCGATTGAGATACATTTCTCGTGTGATAGATATGTGATGTTGGTTTCTTCTGGATTTTCAAAATCTCTGAGCGCAAGTAAGACATTTGATGAATTCCAATTAAATTATTATCCCACTTTTAGGCTTGATGACATGAACGAATCTATTATCAATGGAGAAACGAGAGTGATGCATGGAAATTATTTCACTCTGAAAACTGAAACTAAAACAACAGACAACATAGGTATGTTTCGTTTGTTTTTCCTAACAAAATAGGTTTAGATGTATTTATTTTAAGAATAATTGCGAAGCAATGCGGCATCAAATCGATAGGGAGTTGGAAATATTCTAAGAAAGTAAAAAAATTATTTCGAGGACTAAGGTAACTAAGGTAACTTGGTGGGCGGCATACTATGACAGTTTTAGTTGTAGCAATGCTATGCTTTGAATCAACTGTAACACTATGTACGGTTGCAGAGTAATTTTATGAAAAAATTATCAACCCCAACACTCCCTCTGAGAGAGGAATGAACTGTATTACGGGTTTTCAGAGTCTGAAATCCCGTAATAGCGACCGCACCCTTCTCTCTGAGAGAGGAATGAACAGTATTACGGGATTTCAGAGTCTGAAATCCCGTAATAGCGACCGCACCCCTCCTTCTGAGCGAGAAAGGAATGAACAGTATTACGGGATTTCAGAGTCTGAAATCCCGTAATCTATGAAAGCTGGAAGGGAGTAAGTGAACTGATCAAACAACTACCTGCGAGTGGTATGTTTTCATAATTTATAAATAAATAAAATATCATTTGCAGAAAATCGACAAACAACACTTCTCCAGTTGCTATCGTGAAGATCAAAACGTGTTGCTGAAGCAATCATCGCTTGACGACTTCTTAAGCCAATCGAAGAAGTCAAGAAAACGAAAAATGCCCGATAAAGAATAATATTAAACGATAAAATTGTATTCATGAATATATTCGAAGAAGCATTGAAAACATCAAACATACAGAACACAGTTTGCCAACCTGTATCAAATACAGAACACACAGAAAAAATCAAATTTATAAAAATGAGGGTAAAATGTGTTATCCCGTTACGTAAAATTAGTGACATTTGCTTACTTTTTGAAAAGATCGAAAAGTCTGTATTTAAAGGTTGGGCACGTATGAGTTTGGCCAAACTCACTCTGCGTCTCGGACAAATTAGTTTGACCCGTTTTATATGTTCGAGATGTTCACAAAAGTTGTAACTCTAGTGCTGAAGTTTGATCTTTGTATTTTGATCTTTGATCTTTGTCCACAATTTTCCGGCAGGGAAGTTCGATCCCCCGAGAAGGATTAGCAAAATAAGATATCCTAAGAAACAGAAAGAGTGCATACAATATCAATAACGGACGATTACGGTAACATGTCAAAGCGGCAAAATTAAGCGTATAGATCATATATATGTTCGAGATGTTCACAAAAGTTGTAACTCTATTGCTGAAGTTTGATCTTTGTATTTTGATCTTTGATCTTTGTCCACAATTTTCCGAACAACTCGAAAATAACGGCTTTCAACAGTTTTCTTAGTTGTTGAATTTCACTTGTTATTTTCTTTAAAGAGACGATAAATCCAACATTTAAAAACTTGAGTTAGTTTGCGAATAAATAAATTTTAAAAGATAAACTATCTCCATCAGCCGTATAAACAACATTGAGAAACGAAAGTTGCAAGATTGAGACAAATATGTCCAACCTTGTTCTCTATCCTTGTAAAGCATAAATTTATAATTATTTATTTATTATTATTATTCTGATTTTATTCATGCACTGAATGATGTCGTAGTCCGTGTAAGGTCATTTATTAAAGTCATCTAGTAGGTGATGTTTATTATTGGTTTGGGCAACATACAATTCGCATTGACAAACCAACCGCAACATTAACAATTTTAAGTATGCATTCACTGAAATCTAATTGAGACATTACTGTAGTTATAGAAACTACCATGACCATACTGTTATTAAGGGTCAAATTAAAACATTACAAAATTTGTTTTGCGAAAAGAGTAATCTCCTACGCACATATCTGAAAACTACCCTAGCTTAATTAGCCATTCAAAGCTTATTGTTGTCAATTGGATTAAACTTAATACTAATTCTATTATTTGTCCCACAGTTAAATCTTTCAGAAATAAATTATTAATTTGTCCGTTCTCGATAAGTAATAATTAATTGTTAGTTTTTTGCTACCTAAGTTGTGGCACCGTGTTTTATGTAATTCATCCCGACATCAATTGTTCACTATGTCTCAGTTATCCTTGTAACGCATAAATTTATAATTATTTATTCATTGTTATTATTCTGATTTTTCTCATGCACTGTATTCTGTCGTAGTCCATGTAAAGTCATTTATTAAAGTCATTTAGTAGGTGATCTTAATTATTGGTTTGAGCACCATACTCAGCTTCATCAACTAAATTAATTTCTGCAGGAAAGATTAATCTTTCGCATATATTGCGACTTTTCGATACGAAAACTGTGCCAATAAAATTATTAGAGTCATTTAAAGTCTTTATTTTATCAAAATTATTATTTTTAAAATTTTAATATTTTTTCAGTGAAGTTATCCCCTCCCGCCAACCGTGTCAATAGTGGTGCTAAATCGAGTTCAGTGCGCGCGCGATGACTCTCTGCGTCTCTGCCCATCGATCTGGTCTGATCATCTGGCCACTCTATCACTGATCTAGCAATGACACGGAACCACTTCCCATCTTGTAACCAATACTATAGTCACAAACATAAAAATATAAAGATCAAAGATCGAAGTTCAGCAATAGAGTTACAACTTTTGTGAACATCTAGAACATATATGTATACATATATCCTATATATATAGGAGCTATACGCTTAACTTTGCAGCTTTGACATGTTTCCGTAATCGTCCGTAATTGAGTTTACATGCATTCTTTATGTTTCTATATAATACACATTAAAAATCGTTCATAGTAAATTCAACTGTCAATCGGATCACCTATCCACAAGACCATGGGTCCCTATTAGAAGACATATATGTGGGGGAAAATGGCAAAAAGAGATGAGTTCTGTTGGGCGAGGTCCTCTTTTGCTAATCCTTCTCGGGGTATCGAACTTCCCTGCCGACCAACCCATTGACGGTTCGATCTACTATCCACTAGACCACGGGTCCCTATTGGAAGACATCAAACGAACTCCACTCCCCGGGGGGGGGGGGGGGTGATCGATTCGGCAACGATCGTTTCGGCAACAGAGCATAAATCGGTTGGGAGATGGCCTATGGGAACAAAAGTTGTACCATTGATATCAGTACGGGTGTACGGTATTGTGCTACCGTAACCGTCGGGAATCGTGAACTGATTTTTTTTCAGTAGACCCATGACCCGGGGTTCATGGTTGAAAATTACCGAAGTCGAAAAATTCATGATGGTCCGAGACCAAATACTATATGCCTGTATACCAACAGTCAGCTAACTGTTATTTTTATGGATTCCGTAACCCGATCTACCGTAATCAAACGGAACTGATCTCTTTTTGCCATTTTTCCCCCACAGATATGTCTTCTAATAGGGACCCATGGTCTTGTGGATAGGTGATCCGATTGACAGTTGAATGTACTATGAACGATTTTTAATGTTTATTATATAGAAACATAAAGAATGCATGTAAACTCAATTACGGACGATTACGGCAACATGTCAAAGCTGCAAAGTTAAGCGTATAGCTCCTATATATATAGGATATATGTATACATATATGTTCTAGATGTTCACAAAAGTTGTAACTCTATTGCTGAACTTCGATCTTTGATCTTTATATTTTTATGTTTGTGACTATAGTATTGGTTACAAGATGGGAAGTGGTTCCGTGTCATTGCTAGATCAGTGATAGAGTGGCCAGATGATCAGACCAGATCGATGGGCAGAGACGCAGAGAGTCATCGCGCGCGCACTGAACTCGATTTAGCACCACTATTGACACGGTTGGCGGGCGGGGATAACTTCACTGAAAAAATAATATTCAAATTTTAAAAATAATAATTTTGATAAAATAAAGACTTTAAATGACTCTAATAGTTTTATTGGCACAGTTTTCGTATCGAAAAGTCGCAATATATGCGAAAGATTAATCTTTCCTGCGGAAATTAATTTAGTTGATGAAGCTGATTATGGTGCTCAAACCAATAATTAAGATCGCCTACTAGATGACTTTAATAAATGACCTTACACGGACTACGACATCATTCAGTGCATGAATAAAATCAGAATAATAATAATAAATAAATAATTATAAATTTATGCTTTACAAGGATAGAGAACAAGGTTGGACATATTTGTCTCAATCTTGCAACTTTCGTTTCTCAATGTTGTTTATACGGCTGATGGAGATAGTTTATCTTTTAAAATTTATTTATTCGCAAACTAACTCAAGTTTTTAAATGTTGGATTTATCGTCTCTTTAAAGAAAATAACAAGTGAAATTCAACAACTAAGAAAACTGTTGAAATCCGTTATTTTCGAGTTGTTCGGAAAATTGTGGACAAAGATCAAAGATCAAAATACAAAGATCAAAGATCAAACTTCAGCAATAGAGTAACAACTTTGTGCACATCTCTAACATACTATAGTTACATTTTGAGAGCTACTTAATTTTTTTCAGCTTTGACATCTTACCGTAATCGTCCGTTATTGATTTTGTATGCGCTCTTTCTGTTTCTGCATCAATAAACATTGAAAATCTTTGATAGTGCATTCAATACAAATACATAAATGACATTTTAGAATATTTTTACAATTTCAGGTAAAAAAAGTTAGTTTGTGATTAATGCACATTCTGGGGGAACTCTGACAAACGCTCCACGTTAGCACAAGGAGAGCATAAATGCATCAAGAAAAAATAGCAAAAGAGATGGGTTGTGTTGGGCGATGTCTTATTTTGCTAATCCTTCTGGGGGGATCGAGCTTCCCTGCCGACCAAACGATCGGATAGACAGTTCTATCCACTATCCACTAGACCATGGGACCCTATTAGATGACATATCAAAAGAACTACATATACTCATCCGTTCCCGTTCTTATAAAGCGATGCATGACTCCGCCCATTTTTTGTGAACCTTATTTATATATCGATGTTGACCCCGCCCATTTAACTTCGCGGGCTTAGACACTGTTTTGAAACATTAACAACCCCAAATTCTTTATTTTTTTTCGGAAAACGAGTTCCAGCTAGTGCTGGAATTGGAATACGTTGACGGCGGCGTCCCACTTCTGTAGAAGACATCGAGCAGACGATCAACGACGAGCTTCCTAAGACGAGAGTGACGATTCGCCCTGCAAAACAGAAAATTACGAGGTTCAACGCTTTGAGCTTTGTGAACGATCACTTTGTATAAAACTTTGGTTTCTGTCAACGAGACATATCGGGGTGAGCAGTGAAGAGGACGTTGGCAAAGGCAAAGGCAAAAACAATAACGTAACGAAGATGAAGTATATTCTAACAGAGGTTCTGTTCAAAAGTCATGATTAAAGATTGACAAAATCTCCACAACATTTTCGTCTTTTCGCGACTTGAACATAACTTTTCATGAAAGAGAATCCAAGGAAGGCTATACGGTATAGCCTATACCTTCAAAGAAGATTCAGGTCCCCGAGTCCACCATCCGATGTCATCTAGGCAGTGACGACAGGTTTCTAGACGAACTTGCTCTTCGGTCATGATGATACGAAACGACGATTCGGCCTGTAGAATGAGAAATTGAAAGGTTTGATCTTCCCGTCAAAGGTCATGTTTCAGAGAAGAGAACCAAGTCAAGCACCATACCTTGCACGGATCTGCACAAGAATGACGTCATCTTAGTAGATTAAGTCATCAACGGCAGTGGCGATAGGTGTCGTGCCGACATCTGAAATGGATTTGAAATGATTTAAATGATTATGTATAAACAAATTGAGTCCACTCTCCACACTGGCCAGACTCTCTCGTGGGCCAAAGGACAGTCGTGGCCAGAGTGTAGTAAATACAACTAAGGATAGGAAGGACACATTGCGCACATCGTCTGAGATCGTATCCATAGCGTAAAGCGTAAAAGTTGACATAAAGTCTACGTCCACGCTCGTGACGTCACGTTCGTCGACAAATTGTTTGTAACGCTGCATGGATACGACCTCCGAATTATTATTGAATGCGGAGTAGAAGAATATGAATAAAGTTGAGAGATGGTTAGAAGAGAGAGAGAAATACAACATAAAAAGAGAGATGCAATGTATCAAGATATAGACTCACAAAAGGATGGTAGGCCCACTTCCCTTCCTTTCATCTCTCTCATAAACATTATCGATTGATGATCTACTCTCTTCCTTAGTGATCGATTGGCATGATAATGGATGCAAGCAAGAGAGATAGAGTGGAAGAGATGGAAAGGAAGAATGACTGATTATAAACGAACGACAGAAGATCCATATGTACATAGATGAGCTTTGAACAGGAGAAATTGAAAGGATGACCGAAAACTGCAAATGAAGGAAACAAAGTGAGGACACGTAGTATGTATATGATTTTGCATCATATGCAAATGGGAATACAATAGAAGTCTAGACAACAACAACGATAAAATATGAAAATGAAAAAAAAGACAAATTGATTGGCGACGAGACTAGATATATCCATAATTACGATAGATAAAGGAAGTGTGATGGAGGAAGATAGGAGCGCAGGGAAAGACAGAGATAGGTACTTAAAGAGGAAGAAGGAGAGGGTGAATTAACTACGAAAGTAACATCAAAAAGTGAAACATAGGGAAAAGGCAAAGGTAAAGGTATGAAAAGGCAAAGGTAAAGGTACCCGTTAAAAGCAATCAAGGCAAACGAAGTGCTGCGGGTACATAGGGAAACGTGATGATAACAGAAAGTGGCGGGAAAATCAGACAGAGACGGCAGGGAATAGTCAGCCAGAGAAAGAGACATAAGACTATCGAACGATGTATGTATGAGAGACGATATGACTGATCTACCACTCCGTCTCCATCTCTATCACTCTCACTATCTTTGTTTTCAGCAGATGTCAGTCGCAGCTATATTTGGGGATACATGAGAATGACTAATTGTAAGAGACAAGCAAAAAGAGGGGAATTTTTGTTCTTGCCGTATATCACGCCAGTCACGAGAGAATTGAGCTAAAATGGCTATTCTTCGGAATGGAGCGAAAATCATGAAATGAGTTAAAAACAGTTTTCGGTACCTCTAGGCATGCCCTACCATCCCCCAAAGTCTCATTGTGTAAATATCATTCTGGGGCTCCCTACACCGGGTCGGTCACCCGGGAACCCAACTTTGAACTCAAATATCTCGGTTCAGACGCATTTTTGTGAAAAACTATCACGAGGGTGACCCTCGCTCTTTTTTCGAGCTCTACCGATCTAAACAATTCAGATATCATGAAAATGTCTCTGAAAAGAGCTACACTTCGAAGCAAATAACTCAAAAATTTAGGAAAAGGAGGTGCTCTTCTTCCAGAATTTTATTAAGTTTTTCATGCGCTTTCGAATGAGTGGCTTGCGAAAAAAATACGTTAATGCGTTCGTATGGTTAACCCCCTTGGAAATTTTCTGATGATTTGAAGTCATTTTCGCCACCCACAATCTCTCGTTTCACACACTCTCTCGCTCATTCCTTTTCATTCCATTCCATTCCATTCTGCACCGCACGGTCTCGAGCGCACGATGCGGAATGAAACATATCGTTTTCTCCCTTTCTCGTCCCTCTATTTCTTTCACTCTCCGGCGAGAGAGTGTGCGAAGCGAGAGATTGTGGTTGGGCGAAAATGACTTCAAATCATCAGAAAATTTCCAGGGGGATGAACCATATGAACGCATTAACGTATTTTTTTCGCAAGCCACTCATTCGAAAGCGCATGAAAAACTTAATAACATACTGGAAGAAGAGCACCTCCTTTTCCTAAATTTTTGAGTTATTTGCTTCGAAGTGTAGCTCTGTTCAGAGATATTTTCATGATCTCTGATTTGTTTAGATCGGTAGAGCTCGAAAAAAGAGCGAGGGTCACTGTTGTGACACTTTTTCGCTAAAACGCACCGGAAGCGAGAAATTCGTGCTCAAAGTTGGGACTTCACCTTACCGAATCGGTGTATTGAGCCCCACAATGAAAATTGCATAATGAGACTTTGGGGGCTGGTAGGTCATGCCTAGAGATGTCCAAAAATGGTCCCAACTCATTTCACAATTTTGCTTCATTCCCACTCTCTGCTCAATTCTCTCGTGACTGGCGTGATATGATACTAGATTCATTGACACGAACTTGGAAAAGATGGCTTAGTTTGTTAGGCACATTTATCACAAACTTAACTACTATGGAACATTTTGAAATGAACAGATGGTTATAATATTAAACTGCTCGATACTTTGTGTACATGAATTATGCTCCTATACTCTAGTCGAATATACCCATGTAGGTTGACAGTGGTCATTTCATTTGAGTTCATCAAGATGTTTTCAATATACTTGGAAGTTAGTAGTTAATGATGGAGTAGGTTTTGACACATTGTAAGATCTCACATAAATATGTGTTGATTGTGAGTATTGTTTGTGTTTTATAAGGTGATAATGTGAACAGATGGATATAATATTAAACTGCTCGATATTTCGTTGATCTATTTGGTCCGAACTCAATGGATACTATGTATTTTGATCTCTGTTATGTTAACAACAAATCGAGAACAACAAAACAAATTTATACTGTATGAAATCCCTGTACAATTGAAATTAATGCAAACTTTATAAATTATGCTGACTCGTCAAGTTTTCATTATGTCGTCTTTGATAATATTGATTGCTTTTTGGAAGAGAATGCCCCAAAATTATTTGAGATATTGAAATTCCCTATATGATAAATGTGATATAACATAATAAATATGATAACTAATAACTACAATTTGAATACAATATAGTTTGCCTGATTATAGGCAAACTTGAATGGGGCTACTTTCTTATTAGCTTCTTTTGGCGACATTTTATATGACGATTGCCATATATCACACAATGATCCTCTCTTTATATTAGAGGGATCATGTAGATCCCAAATCGATCGATAACTGCATTCTTTTCTGAAATATTGATTAATTGATCTACTATAATGACAAATATTGATTAACCTTGGATGAGGATCACAATTAAATGGTTGAATAACGATATAATCGACTTTCATCGCTTTCAGCGTTTCGTATACTTCCTGAATAAAGTTTTTTAAAAATATTATTTAATGATTTTCAATTATTCGCTCACCGTAATAGGTTTCTTACTGAAGATCGAGTAGACTTTGAGTGTTCGTTCACTAAAATAAAGTTAGTTCTCGATAGTCTACCGTATCTAGATCATACCGTATTCCAGTATCTTCATAATGAGGATGATTCACAATAGGTCGTTCAGTCGATAACTTCACATTTGCCATAACAGGCATCGTTCCCGCGAATACAGCATCTGTGATTATTGATTAATTTGAATAATAGGAAAAGTTAATCAATAACCTTTAGGAGTTTTATTATTGATCCATTCAAATAACATTTCTTGTTCAACATTTGAATACTCTCCATGGATTGATAACTATAATTTATTAATTTACTGAAAATAATAAAATTTAATAAAAAAATAACCTGATGATTGATATTAGCCATTCCATAATATGCCATAGAGGACAGGATTGCTCCAGAGAGAATAAAACGAACCAATGATGATAATCTAACGTTGAGTGATGAAGTTATCAACTGGAAGTGATATAAGCAATCAATATAATGAATATTCAATCAATAAAATAGGTAGATCATACATTGCTTGACATAATCAATCCAAGTGAAGCACATAAATGAGGAGTCATGAATAGCTTCAATCTCATAATCAATATAGCCATTACAATAAAGGCTGATGTTTGAGCGAAATGATATGGAATATGAGATAATGAAGAAGAACGAGAAGAATGATCTCTGAAGATATTATTGATTGATTGTTTTATTATCGATTAGAAGGTAGAGATACCTCCAGAAGATCTCTTTTGATCGGAAAATGAAGAGAATTGTAAGAATGAATCCAGCAATGGCAGTCGGTAGAAGAAGAGTATTTGTTAGCTTCTCTATCGTCTGAATCAATCAATAATTGAGGAATAGATCAATAAAAAATTAATTTATTTGGTGATTTATAATGAATAAATAGACTAGAAAGTGATGAACCTCCTGTTGAATGAATCCAAATTCAGCTGAACACGTGTATAATCTCGTATGAAATGATGCAAAATCAGTGAATTTTGAACGTAGAATTTCTCCGATATGAGCCTATGAAGATAATGAATATATTATTGAAATAAGGAGGAAGATCAAGCCCGACTACTTTTCTACTAGAGGACTATGCTATTTGTCCATTCACTATGAAAAAAATAGAAGATCACCAACATCATCGTCAACTTGAAGTAGATGAGCCAATCCAATCTTAGTAGATATTGTGACTATTCCATAGAGAGATATAATTATAAGAATAAAGAATGGACGGAATGTTACACGATTCAGACAACGATCGATGAACAAAACTGACTGAAAATATATTATTTTAATGATTTAAATTATTAAATAGTATTACCAATGAAGCAATAATCGATGGAAGATAAAGGGAAGTGAGAAGCATTTCATTACCAAAGAGAAGAATAAATGATGATAGAAGAGAAAACTAAATTAATCAGGAATAAAGTCTCAATAATATTATAGATGCTTACGATATGGGTGAATATCAGAGTAGAATATGTAGATCGTGGAAGATAATCGAGAGCGAAAGTGATAGTCTATAATTGATCTTTGATTTTTAATCCATGGACTGGTGACTAACCAAAGCAGCCAATTGAGTTGAATAGACAAATTGTGCGAATTGCCAAGAGAGAAGAGAAAAGATTGTAGGGAGTGAAATAATGAATAACCAACGAGAACCAGTTGAACGATTTCTGAATGAAGATGATTATATGAATGAATGCATTGAAGTAGTTATCAGTGAGGCATCATTATATGTTTAGATTATTCTATTATAAATAGTTTCTATTGAATGTACCTATCGAAAATCAATAAAGGTTTCATAATAAAAGATTATTAGAGATCAAAGATCACTCGTTAATCTTACCTTATAATGAGTGTAACAATAGTAATTTGTAATAGAATGAATGGATAACTCCATGTTTCTCTTAATGGTGGAGTCCATTGAACTCTTGTACATTCACCATGATTGAAAGCGAATCCTCCCAATGCCAATACTCCACCCAATATTGAATCACTTAACACTTAAGATTACTTAGTCCTACGTAAGTACTTACCTAAGTACGACTCCTAACAAGAAGAGTAGACCAGCTACAGTACCCGCTACAGTAAATGCACCTCCGATATAGAAATAATGAGGATTTCCAATTCCTTCACAACTTTCAATTGGAGGTAAATTACCACCTCGATTCACCTAAATTATTCATTTTTCTAAATAAATTTGAAAAATATAATGACAAACCTGCCAACAAGTGACAGTTTTCCATCCCATCTTCTCTGTCCATGATTTAAAATTACGATAAGCAATCGATAATAAGACCTGTATACTGTAGATTGTTGTCTCGAATTGAAAGTATTGATTACCTCAGGATATAGATTGAATCTTTTTAGAGTATTGATAGTATGACCATATTCAGTAACATTATCATTAGTTATTGAATGTAATCCAGAAGTGAATGAAGGAGAATTGATTAGAGTTTTGTAGTAAGAATAGTAGAGACCCTTTAACGATCAATCGATTATTGATTAAACTGAGTAGATCACGAACCATTTCTGTTCGATATGTCATTTCCCTCTCGAAATCAGCCAAATGAGAAAAGTGACGATCATTCTCGAATAAACTATTCAAATGTTTCGTATTCAATGATGAGAAGAAAAAAGCTGGAAAATAATCTTTGATTAGTAATTCAATGTTTTAAAAAAAAATTTTATTGCTATTTTCTTCGGTGTACGAGTATTGTGAGAGAATATAATTTTAAAAGAGATTTTTCACGATTTACGATATTATGAAATAGTAAATTGTATAGAGTAAATGATCTCGTTCAATACTCTTTCATAGTCAGAGAACAAAGAAATAGTGTTTGATAATGAGAGACTGAAGACATTTGATACAGTAGGATAAACTACATTGAATCCCTCGATTGTTATGGTAGTAACAGTAGTGATCTCTCTATTCATTACATCCATTATGATATAAATATCCCATATCGTATAGTATCTATCATTAGACATATCATCTATTCCATCTTCAAGTAAATATAATCCCATTATAGAACACGTTGATATAGCAACTGAAACGAACTTTCATTCTACCTCCCTCTCCCTCTCCCTCTCAATCTCCCCATTTCCCTCTCCCTCTCCCTCTCCCTCTTCCTCTCCCTCTCCCTCTCCCTCTCCCTCTCCCTCTCCCTTCCTCTTTCATCTATCATCCTTTACTTACTCCTTACTTCTTCAGTCCACTCACCACTACACGATTATACCCTTTTCTCATTCTATTTCCATATATGAGGTAGAGCTCCCGACCGGTTATTCTCCCTCTCCGTCTACTCCTCTCCTCTCTTCCTCTGCCTCTCCTCCCTCAATCACGTAATATCCTCGGTTATTCGTTCTCTATCTCTCTATAATATAATAATAACACTGCCTTTTGACCCTCTTTCTCTTTCATTTCAATTGATCCAATACATCCATCTATCTATCTATCTATTCATCTATTCCTTCTTCCTCTTCTCTTTATCCTTTTGTCCATAGACTCAACCCACATAGGACTTCTCAATTGTGTGTAAGATAGGTCGAGGCTAGTTAAAGTAAATCTCACCTTGTCCTTTTCTCTCCCTCTCCTCTCCCTCTCCCTCCCTCTCCCTCTCCCTCTCCCCAATGCAAACTGTAGATGACGAGATCATTGTACAACTCAATTCCTTCTTCCGTTCCAGGGTTTAATAATCATTCATCAACTCTAATCTATGGAATGATTCGTAAACTCAATCTCTTCCTTCTTCTCTTCACAATTCAATCATCATCTTCAACTGATTCATTCCATATTCTCAATGTTTCTTCTTCTCTTTTATCTTCTTCTTTATCTTCTCAAGATTATAACTCAACTGATAACATTATTGAAAATATTTTCGAGGTACAATCAATAATTAATCATGTCTATGACCCATTTGAACTCATTCAGACCTATCTTCCATTGGTTACGGTACTCTCATCTATATCACAGAATGAATCTATTCGATTATTGTCTGAATCACTTCCATATCTCAAGGTATTACATTCGTTATGTTTAGCCATTGCTACAGTATCAATAGTGACTATCTTATAATAATTTGAGTGCATACAAAATCTTTACCGCTCTCTCAAGTCAATTTATCACGGCGGTTCATTGGAGGAAAGCCCCTACATTTAACTTTGGCTTGAAGCCTCCCGCACTACGAAAAATCGGCAAAGCTGAATTGCACCGGGCGGGATTCGAACCCACGAGGTTCGGATAGCCACCCAAAAGTTGTAACCACTAAGCCATCTCATTATGTTTCGAGACTCGTAAAACTCGATGATAGCTCTAGTCAGAAGTGTTCGTGTGGCGAGCAGCCGCAGCAACGCGCCCATTAATATCGTATC
The DNA here is from genome assembly GCA_943737045.1 of Parapristionchus giblindavisi. Taxonomy (NCBI): domain Eukaryota; kingdom Metazoa; phylum Nematoda; class Chromadorea; order Rhabditida; family Diplogasteridae; genus Parapristionchus; species Parapristionchus giblindavisi. Next base: position 126,291 of record CALSFV010000437.1, read on the forward strand.
TCAACTTCGCGCTGGGAGGACCTAATGCCTAGTGCAATTTCAATACTCAGTTTGCGATTCCTGCGGGAGCTTCTTAATTACTATCATTGAACCGCCGTGTTTATATCGGTTAAGAGTGAGAGAGAACATTTTTATGAAAAAGCCCTGTTTATATTGATGCAAATCATGCATTAGATAGCCACTACCAAAACGACCGATCACTAAACAAAATTCTCATTTTCATTAAAATATCCTGCTTGTCTAGGTTCCAAAGAAAAATATGCAGAGACGAATAGCAATGAATTACTTCCTCCCCCCACATTGTGCAGATAACAACTGATATTATCTAATGTCTTCAAATAATCAAATAAAAAAGTAGTATTATTTAAACGCTTCATTAATAGAAATTCTGCAGTGAGCGCATAAAAAAAGACGACTCAGGAAAATTATGATGGAATCTGTTCAGAAAGACTTGGAATCATTACAAAACGGAGAGGATATTGTGAATGATACTCTTCTATTACAAATAACAGATGATAATATGATTAATATCATAGAGATTGTACAAGAATATCATGTAAGTACATTCAATCTATACAATATCTATAATAGTTCATATATTTGCACTATGCATTGTCATAAAAGTCCCAATCCCTTCATATAACAGAAAGAATTTGTAATTGTATCCTAAACACAAGACAGAGATTGGCGAGATAAAGAGGGAAACGAAGAGACGCAGACACAAGTTTTGTTTAATCAATGAATGATTCAGAAATCGCGAGTGTATTCAATAGTTTCATTATTATGGAGTTCATCTCTGAATCCACAAATTCATCCAATGGATCAATATGCTATACTATCATATTTAGAAGAAAGAAAGAAAAGAGAACAGAGAAGTATCAATATATTCAGTAAGATATGGATGGCTATTAAGGAATTATTCACTCAAGGTTAGATAGATTGATAGACAGAGGATTATTGATTGATTGATTATTGATTGATTATAGAAAATGTGCAAGGAGATAAATGTCCAGCAAATGAACCATCTTCAATCAGAAGAATAGTAGATATGTTTCCAATAGAAGAAAGATCAAAACTGGATGAAGCAGCTTCATCAAATGATTCAATACTTCTTATGAATGTTATCAATGTATTCATTATATTCCTACAGTCTCAACTACAGTAATCTTTTCCATTCAGGAGAATATTCACGATGATTTAGTTATAAATGAATTGAATGAATGGAGAAAGAACATAACTATACCCCTTCCTCTACTTCATATAATCAATAATGCTACAGAACCACAGAAACAGTAAGAGATCAAATATATTACGTTAGATTATTGATTAATTGATTGATTATAGAGCTCTAGAAAATATAAGAGAACTAGGATTGTTTAATTCATTAAAAGATTATTATGCAACGTTGATAGAGAGGAAATCTATGGAAGAACAAGAGGTATAAGATTAAAGATCAAAGATCAAGGATTGTTTTTTGATATTGTAGGAGATTCGTGTATTTTTTAATCGTATGAATGATTCATTTGTCGGGTGTTACAATCAATATACTGATAATTACGAGTATTGGAGGTATATTATTATTATTATTTGCTTCCTCTATTTAATCTATTCAATTTGTAGATACGACTATTAGTCCATCTCATCATTATTATCTTATCATTCTGTTATCATATTAAATATGCAATAAATTCATATCTTACCTAATATAATGACAGATACAATCCATATAATTGAATGATTTGATTCTTCTATAACAGGAGTCGTTGATTCATTTGAAGACTTTCCTTTGTTCTTTGTCTTCTTTCCTTGTATTTTATGCGGCATTTCTGTAATTGAACAAAGAAAAAAATATAATAAAACCACCCATTGAGAAAAATTATGATTGAATGTTCCAAATGAAAGAATGGATAGAGAATGGAACAACTGTTCATTCATTCTCAATTGCCAACGAGAGTCTCCTATATCTCATCCCCCTCTATACTAGACAACACAAGTCGGAAAAGGCCGAATGATCGGAACAATATAATAATCTCTAGAGATCTCTATAGAGAGACGACAAAGGATCGTTAAATGCACTCATGTTGATGTCTTATCTGGATTCGTGATGATAATTCTATGAAACAAATGATGACTTGAAGAGAATTTAATAGATAGAATAGACTTTATTAGATGGAATACAATTTAAGCAGATGATACATGAATGGAATGAACATGAACATCTCCAGCTACTTCAACCAATCTGATGTGATGAGGATTCTCTCTTTCAGCGAATTGAGTGAAGAGTTGTCCGTTGTAGAAGACCTTAAATGATACTTATTAAGTTAAATAATTTACTTAATTAAGTCATTTTTAGTCAATAAGTCATCCAAATGATACCTGGATATGTCCGTGGTTGGCAATGAATTCAAGAGTGAAGATCTTTCCATGATGGAAGGGGAAACCGGCGAATCTCTCTTCGTTTTGCCATTGTCCGTGCTTGGTGTTGTTACGGACTACGCACTTCTCCTTAAAAATCATTTAGTTAAGTCATGCACTTGACATACTAAGTACTTGATACTTACATTGAATCTGGGATTGAAGTGGAAGGCAGTGTCAGATCCAGTGTTGAGATTGACAATGAATCCGTGGGCATGATCAGATGGGACTCCAACAATTCTGACACGATGACCAGCACCGAATCCATTGATGGGAATATGGACAGGGGTAGCCTACAATTAAATATTGGGTAAGTTAGGTACTGAACTATTGAATTACGGCGAAATCGCAACACTAGCATACGGTTTTTCATCGAACAAAATATTTCGTGTGTTTCTGACTAGTGGTTTCTCTTCTTTGATATTTAAGGTATTGTAGGTGTTAGACCTTAAAGATTAAGACTTAAGATATATCTACTTACGGGATGGAAGTGCTCAGTGGCGAAGGCAACAGCGGCTCCAGTACCGATCATGATTATTGAATAGAAGAAGAGATGACTCTTATGAAATCATATCATTCATAGTCCTTTTATACTTGAAGCCTTCCTATTGTATGCCCCTCCTTTATCATCCTTCCGATTCTTATCAATCGATAAAGATGACACAATATGTAGTGTAATCTACAATATCACGATCATCTCTCGTGAGTAATCATTCAATCTATTGAACTCTATCTAATGATCACTTATCTACACCATTGACTAAGAGATCTACATCTTAAACCATCGTTCACAATCAATCAGTCAACCATGATGCTTGAAGCTCATTCATTTCTTCACAAACACTACATTTGTGGATTTCACAGTGGGTTCGAAAACAGTTCACTTGGTATTGGTTTTTTCGTCGATGAAGAATATTCGGAAAAAAAAACTTCCCAGTTTCAAGAAAAAATATGAAGAGATGTGCACATCTTAAATGTTTTGAGGACTAGAAGAAATTGCGATTTTGAACTCTTATTTCCGATTCACCATTTTATTATTCATCGTTAACCGTGTATTCAAAAAAAGTAAACAATAATTCGAACTATTTATAATTGAACTGTTTTGTGCTCGTAAAATATCAAAAGGATTCATGCTGCTTGAAAAGATGATGAGATATTACATAATATTCATTATCATAACCTATTTATTTTTGTTCATATCATTTTCATGTGTCGTTGCATGCGTGTGCATGTAGATAAAATATAATATAATATATTCATTTTACTTTGATATTATGTGAAGTGAAAGAAAAAGTGACAAGAAAATCATTTTCTGAATCTTTTAACATACATGAACTGAAACATGCAAATATAACTTTACATTGATTATCCAGTAAGTAATATCACGCCTATCACGAGAGAATTGAGCTGAGAGTGGGAAAAATTGAAAATGGTGAAATGAGTTAGGACCATTTTTGAACATCTCTAGGTATGCCCTACCAACCCCCAAAGTCTCGTTATGCAATTTTCATTTTGGGGCTTGATACACCGGTTCGGTAAGGTGAAGTCCCAACTTTGAGCACGAATTTCTCGCTTCTGGTGCCTTTTAGCGAAAAAGTATCACAAGATTGACCCCCGCTCTTTTTTCGAGCTCTATCGATCTAAACAAACCAGAGATCATGAAAATATCCCTGAACAGAGCTTCACTTCGAAGCAAATAACTCAAAAATTTAGGAAAAGGAGGTGCTCTTCTTCCAGTATGTTATTAAGTTTTTCATGCGCTTTTAAATGAGGGGTTTGCGAAAAAAATACGTTAATGCGTTCATATGGTTCACCCCCTTGTTAATTTCCTGATGATTTGAAGTCATTTTCGCCCAACCACAATCTCTCGTTTCACACACTCTCTCGCCGGAGAGTGAAAGAAATAGAGGGAAGAGAAAGGGAGAAAACGATATGTTTCATTCCGCACCGCGCGCTCGAGACCGTGCGGTGCAGAATGGAATGGAATGGAATGAAAAGGAATGGGCGAGAGAGTGTGTGAAACGAGAGATTGTTGGTGGCGAAAATGACTTCAAATCATCTGGATTTTTCCAATGAGATCAACCATACGAACGCATTAACGTATTTTTTTCGCAAACCCCTCATTTGAAAGCGCATGAAAAACTTAATAACATACTGGAAGAAGAGCACCTCCTTTTCCTAAATTTTTGAGTTATTTGCTTCGAAGTGTAGCTCTGTTCAGAGACATTCTCATGACCTCTGGTTTATTGAGATCGATAGAGCTCGAAAAAAGAGCGGGGGTCACTCTTGTGATACTTTTTCGCTAAAAGGCTCCTGAAGCGAGAAATTCGTGCTCAAAGTTGGGACTTCACCTTGCCGAACCGGTGTATCGAGCCCCAAAATGAAAATTGCATAATGAGACTTTGGGAGTTGGTAGGGCATACCTAGAGATGTCCAAAAATGGTCCTAACTCATTTCACCATTTTCGCTCTATTCCCATGAATTGTAAATTTAGCTCAATTCTCTCGTGATAGGCGTGATATATCGTTGTAAACTATGAACTCTGTCACATAATTGTTATTCTTCAATTCTGACACGTACATTCATAATAAATGAGACATTCAAAGCTAAGCTTTTTTATGATGCTGATTTCGTCTTATCGCGGAAAATCCAACAATAAGAGAGCGAACAAATATCGTAAAAATTTTACCGTTTTGTAACTTTTCATGATTTGTTTCATTTTTGGATGTTTTCTAGTAAGAAGTAAACGTTGATAGTGATTTTTATTCAATTCGATTGATCTTTTATCTATCGATTTGTTATTATGTACCTAGGATGAGATAAATCAATCTTCAGAACAAACAATTCTTATCACTCGTGTCTCCACATTTATATGATGCAATTGTTGATGATATATAATACATAGATACATTTACATATTATAATACAATAATGAATACAGTACAATATTTAAGCAGATGATACATGGATGGAATGGATATGAACATCTCCAGCTACTTCGACTAGTCTGATATGATTGGGATTCTCTCTTTCAGCGAACTGAGTGAAGAGTGTTCCATTGTAGAACACCTTAAGAATATAGTACTTATTAAGTTAAGTAATATACTTAGTTAAGTCACTACTAAGTCATTCAAATGATACCTGGATATGTCCGTGGTTGGCAATGAATTCAATAGTGAAGATCTTTCCATGATGGAAGGGGAAAGAACCAGCGAATCTTTCTTCATTCTGCCATGCTCCATGCTTGGTATTGTTACGGACTACACACTTCTCCTTAAAAATCACTTAGTTAAGCCACGTACTTAAAGGGCTTATTTAAGTAATCTATATAACGAACACGCAGTAAACAAGAAGCTCTTATCGCATTATTTTTTTCTGTGGTAGTGTGCATCCAGATTTTCATATGGTATTTGTATAATGTGGATGACTTACATTGAATCTGGGATTGAAGTGGAAGGCAGTATCCGATCCAGTGTTGAGATTGACAATGAATCCATGAGCACGATCAGAAGGAACTCCGACGATTCTCACACGATGACCAGGTCCGAATCCGTTGATTGGAACGTGGACGGGGGTAGCCTGCAATTTAATACATTTTAAACTTATAACTTATGAGTTAGAGTTGAAAAGGGACACTAAAAATGGTCTCTTATTTCAACGACTATCTTCACTTCCTCTAAAAGAGTGAAGATACTGTTATGCTTTCTAAACTTGTAAAGCCTAAAGCTACATAAGTCTTAAGGTAGTAGATATACTTACGGGATGGAAGTGCTCAGTGGCAAAAGCAACGCCGACCATGATGTATAGAATAGAAGAAGAGTTTACTCTTATCAAATCATAATATGCATGGTCCTTTTATACTTGAAGCCCCTCTTGTAGGCACCTCTTTTATCAATGAAGATGATAGAGTAATCTATAACATCACGATCATATTTTCAATTCACATTCAGTGAAATGAATCATCAATTCAATCTCTCCAACACCCACTACTTATCATTCAAATCAGTAAGATATTTCACACCTTCTTAAATCATTATAATTTTTGTTAGAGAATTAATATTATGATATTTCTTTTTTCTTCTCTTATTTTCGACAGTATTAAGCTTGAGCATGAGATAAATTTTGTATATAAACACACGAACAATCATTCCCACAATCCCATCACATTGAAGCTCCTTCATTTTTCAAAACCATTGATTTTCTGGATCAGTCTGACGAGATGATCATATTATTTGGGGTGCATTATCATAGCGTAGAGATACAAAACCACTTCATGGTTATTTTTTAAGGAGAAAAGCAAAGTAATTCATATTCAGGATATATTGGAGTGTTCCTAGAAATTAAGATCGTGATTTATCGCAATTTTTCAAAAGCTTGTGTACTAAACTTGAATTTAACCTGCGTTTCTTTGTTTTTTGTCATCATATTTTAAGTGTCGCGTGATGGCAGTAGTATACTATAGATACATAGTTCAAAAGTTGTTTCTGTAAATATGTACAATACATTACCACGATAAGATTTCGTGTACAATGCAATTTCTTTCCTGACTGGTTAATCTTTCTTTATCAGAAACTCACATAAACACAGCGTATATAATAGACTATGCACTTCAACGCGTTGATGTTATTCTCGAATTCTGACACGTAGATTTAAAGCTGACCAAATACGGACAATTTTATGACGGCTCAGCGATTATTTGGGACGGTTCTTATCACGAAAAATAGAAGATAAAGAACAAGAATCGTAAAATTTTACTATTTTGTAACTTTTAAGTTTCACTGTGCTATTTTTGGATGGTTTCTAGTAAACATTATCAATAAAGATTATGAACATTTATCGATCGATTCGATTGATCTTTTCATCTATTTGTAATGTACCCAGAATGTGATGGAAACGTAGTGCATTCATCGTTATACAAACAATTCTTATCATTCATATCTATACATTGGAGGATGATATATAATATACATAGATACATTTATTATAATAATGATTACAATATTTAAGCAGATGATACATGAATGGAATGAACATGAACATCTCCAGCTACTTCAACTACTCTAATATGATGAGGATCTTCTCTCTCTACGAATTGAGTGAAGAGTTGTCCATTGTAGAAGACCTTAATGATTACTTAGTTAAGCCAATGCTAAGTACTTAGTGTATCTTAATTGTTAGTTAAATGAAACCTGGATGTGTCCAGCATGGGCAACGAATTCAATAGTGAAGATCTTTCCATGATGGAAGGGGAAAGTATCAGCATATCTCTCCTCATTCTGCCATGCTCCATGTCTGGTGCTGTTACGGACTACACACTTCTCCTTAACAATCACTTAGTTAAGTCATGTACTTAAGATGCTAAGTACTTGCTAAATATCGTGACTTACATTGAATCTGGGATTGAAGTGGAAAGCAGTATCAGATCCAGTGTTGAGGTTAACATGGAATCCATGAGCATGATCAGAAGGAACTCCGACGATACGAACACGATGTCCTACACCAAATCCATTGATGGCAACTTGAACAGGAGTGGCCTAAACACGAAATACTTAATGACTTAATGATTTATGGACTTAAGGAGTTAACGTTAAGGTTAAGATACTTACGGGATGGAAATGCTCAGTGGCAAAGGCAACGTGGGCTCCAGTTCCGATCATTGTTTTCGATGAATAGAGGAGAGTTATGGAACTCTTATCTTCTTTACTTTTCTTACTCCTTTTATACAACCTTTCCACTTTTTTTCTAATCCATTTCTTATCAATTGAAAGCTCTCGATCTCTATACTAACATGACTCATTCTTGATCTATTCTAGAAGGTACTATCAATCATTCATCCATCCTACTAGTTTCATACTCTCACTATACTCACAAACTGATATGAAGAGTTCACACATATGATACCCATTTCACACATATCTTATTACTTGATAAATGAATAGCATAATAATAACAATAATATTAATATTAATGTTATTAAAATAAAAAAATAAAAAAATATTTAGTAATTCAGACGTATTTGTAGTATCGTATGGCCATATAATATAATGTGTTTCAAACACCTCCGCAATGTCAAAGTCTACCTTACTCAAATTTCATTGGCATTCACAACTAAATGTTTGCTCTTCTTTGTGTATACCATTCAATGGAACTTTTTCTTGAGTTCACGAGAATTTGAAATATAGACGAGTTAGGGAATAATTCGAATGAATATTCTTGAATGTTTAGTCATATTGTAAAGTCATGTACTAATAGGTGTCTGTTCAAAATCGTTTCTTTCTAGTCCGTAAACCTTTATTCAGCGAGTAAAGCTTACAATAAAAGAAGCGAGAAGATTATGGCATGGTGGATTAAAGCATATAATGAATGGAATGGAATGAATTAAGAAGATGAAACATGAATGGAGTGAATATGAACATCACCCTCTACTTGTACAAGACGAATGTTACGAGGATCATCTCTCTCTACGAATTGAGTGAACAACTTTCCATTGAAGAACACCTTAAGTAATACTTAGTCCATTAAGTACTATACTTAGTTATGTCATTGATTAGTCATAAGTGTGGGTGTGCTACTGTCTTCTAATCATGAGACATGACTATTGAATGTTTCATTGACATATCAGTAGGGTGTGTCTGATATGAATGAATGGATGACTCACTTGAATGACTCCTTGTCCAGCAATGAATTCAAGAGTGAAGATCTTTCCTTGATGGAAAGGGAAGGCCTCAGCATATCTCTCTTCCTTCTGCCATGCTCCATGCTTCGTATTGTTACGAACAACACACTTCTCCTTAACAATTACTTAGTTAAGTCCCATATGACTTAAGAGTTAAGTCATTAAGTAACTAACGTTGAATCTAGGATTGAAATGGAATGCAGTGTCTCCAGCTGTGTTAAGATTGACATGAAATCGACCAGCAGTGGCTGAAGGGACTCCTACAATACGAACACGATGTCCTGCACCGAATCCATTGATGGGGACGGAGACTGGAGTTGGCTGAAATAGAGTTAACGTCACTTAAGGACTTAAACATTGTACTTAAGGACTTAGCGTCTTAACTACTTGACTTAGGATAAGTTACGGGATAACTTACAGGATGGAAGTGTTCAGCAGCAAAGGCAACGTGTCCGTGCATGATGATTGACTGATGAGATTGGAGAGTCTCTTGTTCTTTCTTCTACTCTTCATCCTTTTTATACCAACTCTCATATTTTATGTCCTTCCTTTTACTTTAGATGCTCATCCTTTTATGTTCTTATCATTTGAAGCCTACAAACAATGAAGAGTTCATGACTCAATTGAAACAGTTGATGATGTTTAGAAGATCGGTTTATGGAAGGAAGAGGAAGAGGAAGACGTAGAGGTAGAGGGAGAGGGAGATTGACACGGCGGTTCAATGAAGAGAAATCCCTACATTTAACTTTGGCTTGAAGGCTCTTGCATTACGAAAAATCGGCAAAGTTGATTTGCACTGGGCGGGATTCGAACCTACGAGGTTCGGATAGATACACAAAAGCTCTACCCACTAAGCCATATCGGCATGCCTCGCGAATCGTAAAACTCGATGATAGGTCTGGTCAGAAGCGAGCGCCCAGATATACCGTAGTCAACTTTCGCGCTGGGAGAACCTAGATGTTTTAGTGCTTATCATCACTCAGTTTGCGATACTTTCTTTTTCCGGCAAGAGCTTCTTAGTTACTATCATTGAGCCGCCGTGATTGAGAAGGAGGATGAGAGAAAGGATGAGAGGAAGAGACACTTTTGGTCGGAACAGATAATGCAAATCAATAGATGAACTACATTATTAGTGAGGACGTCTTAGAAGTAATTGAATAATTTGATTTAAAAAAATAAGAGATAAAGAAGAATGAGTTGAGAAGGAGAGATCATGAACAATACCTGTGAAAGTACTCTGATTTATCCAACGAAGAATCAATGAAGTCATCACTTCAATGGATATACAATCTGAGAAGAATCAACTTCTCCCCCCTCCCTCTCCCCCTCCCTCTCATTCTCCCTCTCCCTCTCTCCCTCTTAATCTTGAATCAATGGTTTCCCACTCGTATTCTACTGTAGCAGATGGATCTTCAATCCTCCACATGTTTCTCGTTCTTCTTCTTCTTCTCGAGATATCTCATCATCGTTTCTTCATTCTCTCATTCAACTACTTCTTCTTTCATCTACATTACCGTAATCTATGCCTTCCAACTTTACCATAGATTATCTACTAAGAAACGAAGATAAAAGTTAGTTTGCTATATATCCATCGTATCTTACCGTATGCCCATTGTGTCCAGAGACTCATTCGAAAGCTATCGTAACCTTGGAAGGAAGGAGCTTATGGAAGAAGTTTCATGAACTAGGTACAGAGATGATCGTTACCAAGTCGGGAAGGTTTGATCTTTGATCTTTCAATCGACAGTAATATTCTCCCTTAAGAAGGATGTTTCCAACTCTACAAGTATCAGTGTCAAATCTGAATCCATCTCAATCATATTCGGTTATGGTTGATCTTGAGAGTCTAGATAATAAAAGATATCGATATTCATTTCATCAAAGTAAATGGACTGCTACTGGACCTGGTATAGTTTATTCATCAGTTAATACATTACACGTACAATCGATAATATTCATGAATTCATTGTATCGATTGTCTCTCTCTGATAAGAATATTTCCTTGACTGATACTCCTTAAAATCAATGATCAAGTCTCTTAAGTCTAATCATAACAAATAATCTATTGCATTCATTGATCACCTATAGTATGGTCAATCTTTCCTCTCTCTTCTAACCTCTACTTCTCCATCTCCTCTCTCTCCTCTCTTCTAACCTCTTCTTATCCTCTTCGACTCCTTCTTATTCTTATCAGTTCAACAGAAATATTACTATCACTACGCTCGTTAAATTGTAACCACGCAAAGTGTTTACACAATCCTTTACAAAGTTGCAACACTTGTAATCAATCAATAACTACAGTAAAGTAATCTAGAGTAATCCAGGAGAGGCAGAATTACCGGGTCGTACATTCGTTCATTGTGATAGTCCATCATTGGGTATACATTGGATGAAGGGAATGGTCTCTTTTGATAAATTGAAATTGACTAATAATCAATTGGATGATAATGGACATGTTAGTTTATTATCTCATTTTAAATAAATAATCAAATTCAATAGTTCAAATATTGAAAATGATGTTTGGATTGATCTATAGTTGAATGACGTAGTGATCATATCAGAGTTCATTCATATTATTCATTCAATATTATTCATTCTTTAAACAAATACACAATTTTCCACTTTGCAATAGAACTGTAGTGCAAACCGACACTTTTGCATGAAATAATCGATAAAAAATATTTGTAAAAGAATAATAATGCATGTAAATTATAGATCATAGTGAATTCTATGCATCGATATCGTCCTCGTATTCATATTGTAGCTCATTCCATCGATAATTCAATCGATAATTCAATTGAAACTTTCACATTTCCTGAAACAACGTTCATCGCTGTTACGGCATATCAGAATCATCGAGTAAGTTCATTCTTTTTCTTTATTTCCATTAAAGAACCTATAACACTGAAGAGATGTTGCAAAACACCAAAATGTTTGGCATACGAATTCAATATAACAAAAATTCATTTCTATAAAATATTTAAATTTGAAAACAATTGCTTGAAATTGAAGGAAGTGCACACAATTTTATGACAAACCGATGTTATAGGAAAGTATAAGATTTATTTTTTTCGTATCTGAAAATATTTTATCACTTCGACATAGTTAAACAAAATTTATAATTAAAATCTGAAAATGGAAAATATAATAATTTAGATCACGTCATTGAAGATTGAAAGTAATCCATTTGCAAAAGGATTCAGGGAATCAGAAATGGATGAAGTATCAAGAAATCTTCCTCTTTTATTCCCTTTCTATTCTCTATCTATTCCTAGATAATCAATTATTGATTAATAGATCAATTGTATTATATTATACAGATCGTAAGTTTTGTACACGCACGAGATAATGATTTCTTCTCTGCGCTGCTTATGAATAATTTTCTATTCTCAAAATCTTAATCGTGAATGTCAGTGGTAGTAATTTTTTGACTATTCATACTTGAAAAAATTCTATTGTTGCTTAAAAGTAATTAAAATACAAATCACATTGATCCGAAAATGAATGGGTATGCTATAGTTTTTGAAATTTTATTTTCACTTTTTTTAAAGTGTATCTTGCATATTCCATTTCAAAAACTCATTTTTTTCCAAAATATATTATGGGGTTGAAAATTCGCGATTCAAAAGATAAATACCATCCATTTTCGGTCAAAGTGATTGGACTTTTAATTACTTTCAACGAATTTTTATTCCAGAATGGGCAGTCATAAGGAATACTTTATGTCACTGACACTCACTATTACGATTTTAAGAATCGAAAACTATTCAAGAAGTAAATGATACGCGCGTGTACAAAACTCTACCGTACTGTAGATTGAGACTGGTAATTAATGTGTGTGATAGATACGAGATAACAATCAAATATTTTCTTTATAATTGATTGATTAATTAGAAGTAGAAATTAGGTATAATAATAAGTTTCATTTAACATTTCTCAAAATTAATGTATTCGTAATATTTCTTTAGTATTAGGTAATCGTTAAGTCAGCATAATCAAAGATCAAAGATCAGTTTCTTCAAATCGTCGATTTTATTTGTTAATGTCTTCGTTCGTTTCGTGTGTGTGATTCAATAAAATCTCGGTGCAATAAATGACGTTGAAGTAGAAGAAAAAGAAGAGAAGTAATTCATCTCTTCTAGTCAAAACACTAACTATGATGAAAAAGTGAGAGGGAGAGGGAGAGATTCTAAGAGGGAGAGATGATGAATCGAAGACTTCTCTTCATCCATCATAGTTCGTTCTACAACATTCATTCTATTTGATTGATTGATTCATCTTCTTCTACGAATTAACAAGTGTGGGCAGTTCAACAGTTTAAATACATTTTTTCTGAACAAAAACTTATAAGAAAATTAATGAATTGGTCGGATATTCGATTAATAGTTAGTATGAAACATACCATGAACATCATTATTAAAATGAACACTGTATGAAAATAGTTTTAATGAACAAACCATCAATTGATATGATAGAATAATACTATCTAGATCAACTTTATACAATTCTTGATGTAATGACCACCCGTGAATATAATCATGGATGGCTAAATTATATTTATCTTTGATTTTTTCTTCCGGAGAAATTAATCAATATAAGATACTGTACTTTAAGAACAATGATTAAAATTGATATTATCACTAATAATTAATCAAAAATGATAAGCCTTCCTTCAATATTCAATTGATTGGTTAAAACTAAATAGCATGAATTTTCATTCATATTCGATGATTCCATTATGGAGGGGAAATATATCATTTTCATACTTTCATCAAAACAATGGTTAAAGCCTGAGGGAATGATCTTGATCTAATTAATATTGATCTACCTCTCAATAGATACAAGATCATATCTAATAAGATGATAATATGAGAGGATTGTTTATATCCATCTAATTATACCTTCTTGACCCATTGTCTCAATCCAATTATCATGTCTTTCTATTGTATATCCATTCCCTCTTTCATCTATACCGAATGAATATGAGAACTACCAGTAGATCTATATCATATGAGAGTATCCCAGAGGGTGAACCACTGAGGGAGAGGGAGAGGGAGAGGAAGAGGGAGAGGGAGAGAGAGGGAGAGGGAGAGGAAGAGGGAGAGGGAGAGAGAGGGAGAGGGAGAGGGAGAGAGAAGGAGATCGAGGGAGAGACGGGGATGGATTGGTGGAGTAAACTGAAGGGGTGGTTGATCTAGACATTCCTCTATTCTCTTCATCGGTTTCTCTTTCATCTGTCAACCACTTCCTTACGAAGATACGAGACAGCCTCCCATATCTATTCCTTATCCCTTCCCCCCCCCCCACCTCCTCTCTCTCCCCATCCTTCTCCCTCTCCCTCTCTCTCTCTCTCCCTCCCTCTCTCTCCTCTGTTCACCTTCAAGTGTCAAATGTATAGATGGATAGATATGATAATCACTTTAATCCATAGATTACTCTGTCATTGAATGAAATCACAAATGAATAGAAGAATTGAATGGAATAATGAATACTCTGTTCAAAAGTTGCGAAAAGAAAAGAAAAGAAAACTCTAATGGTTTCATACACTCTCTAACCTCTTTTTCTTTTCTTTTCATGACTTTTGAATAGATAAAAAGGGGATGAGGAGAGGCAAAGCTCTAACTATCGTTTAATTGACTACCGTAATACTAATTAAGAAAAAGAAGAAGAAGAAGAACTTCCGGTTCAAGTTGTCCTGTTAACTTAACATCAATGGTTCGGTTTAAATGGTGAGGTAGAGGGAGAGGGAGGAGAGAGAGGGAGAGGGAGAGAGGAAGAGGGAGAGAGAGGGAGAGGGAGGGAGATTGAGAGAGAGGGAGAGGGAGGAAGAGGGAGAGGTAGAGAGTGGAAGTTGAAGTCTGAAGGACAGAGGAGAGAAAGCTCATCCATCATTTTGAGAGGAAAAGAAGAAGAAGAAGTTGAACGGAGATTCACTATTGAGATTGAAGAGAAAAGGGAGAGGGAGAGGGAGAACCCGTGGTTTAATGAGAAGGAGAGGGAGAGATACATACAAAAGGGAGAGGGAGAGGGAGAGATAGAAAAGGGAGAGGGAGATACTATAGATTGGCAAGTTTATGTTCATCAGGAGTTGATATAGGTGATAGAGATGAAGGAGTGTCCCAATCAGAAGATGATGAAGATGATGATTGAATGACTTTATGAGATGATAGAAACACTCGTTCCTTCTCTCGTTTCTTCTCTTTCATTCGACGGTTTTGAAACCAGATCTTTACCTTAAAGAAAGAAGAATCATATGAAGGAATGAAGGAATGAAGAGGAGATGAACTGGAAATGGTTTTAATCTATCCTAAACTAACATTTACATTGAAAAGAATCAATCAAATATGTTTCAAAAGCTCTATAATCAATAATTGATCGTTTTCTTTTTCATAGGAGACTTAGAATACTGATAGATTACTGTAGAAAGATGAATTGATGATACCTGTGATTCATTTAATTTCAACTGATTAGCAATATCCATTCTTCGTTGTCTATTTACATATTTATTAGTATAGAATTCTTTTTCCAATTCAGTCAATTGATGAGTTGAGAAAGCCGTCCGATTTGTATCTCCATCCATTATCTTCTGCTTCTTTACTATAATATAATATCATGATTATGATTTATTGATTGCTCCTGGGTTCATACTTTGGATTATCTAGCCTATCTATCTTCTCCCTCTCCATCTCCATCTCGCCCTCTACATCTCTCCCTCTCCCTCTCTCCCTCACCCTCTTCCCTACCACAAAGTGTCTCTTCGTCTTCTACCAACTGATTCAGTTGTAACATTCTCTCTTCTATCTTCATTTAATCTCAATTCAATGGAAGAAAAGGAAACAAATACATGAATCACACGCAATCTTACTCTTACTCCAAATCTCTCCCTCTCCCTTCGCCTTCAATACTAGATACGATAGAACCAGAACACCATATAATCGGATAACTATTCCATGTATAAACTTTTGAAGTGAAAGAGATATAGATAGGCTCTTCAATTATTCATTGTATCTTTCCATTCCTTTCACTACCATTTCACATCTGTTTCTATCTTTCTTTCCCAGGCTTTTCTCTCTCTCTCCCTCTCCCTCTCCCTCTCTCCCTCTCCCTCTCCCTCTAGGATCTCTCCCTCTCCCTCTCCCTCTCTCTCATCTTTTCTTTGCTCTCACATGCAAATCGAGCGATAAATCAGACGGAAACCGTCGTGTTGACAAATGAAGTGTAGAAGAGGAAGGAGGGGAGGGGAGGGGGGAGAGAGAAGGAGAGGGAGAGAGGGAGAAGGAGAGGGAGAGGGAGAGAGGTGAGGATATACAAAAAGATGGATGAGAAGTAATTACTCTCTCGGGGATGACATCCTCTATCATGTATTAGCATAGATGGAACATTCAAATATCGAAAGACTTCAAGGATTATGATCTCGTTTTGAAAATGAATGAGAGATGAATTCATTATTACGAAAATGATCAGAACTTGACTTGAACTAATGATAAAAACTTATAAAGAGTAAGAGAAGAGGGTTGAAAGATTGTAAAAAGGTTCCGGTAAATGTAAAAATGAAGAGAAATGATAGAGAAAAGATATTGATAGATGGAATACAGAAATAAATAGATTGAGATTATGTCATACTCCATATTGATTATCCATAATATTCATTTTCCATTTAAAATCAATATAGAGAAAGCAGCGGAACCACAAAACTAACACTATCTTTTAACAGGCGAATAAACAAAATAGGAAAGAAACTAAATAAAGTAAACAAACCAGGTGGTTTAATAGTTCTCTTCATTTGCATCCATTTAAAATCAGAAGAAGGATACGAATGTATATTAGATGATGATGATGTTGATTGTATTGATTGATTATTCCATTCTATTGATTGATTTGTCATTGGAGATGGAGATGGACCACAATAAACTGTTCCATTATAATATCCATTCCAATCTGGTCCACCTCCTGGATAGTAACCAGCGTACTCTGTACAACTCATTTATCTGAAATATTGATTGATCTAAAGAAATCAATCGATAATTGATCTGATTACATCAATTAATCAATCTAAGGACAGTGATTAATTGATTAGAATGAATGAATTGACAGTGAAAGTAGTCATAAATCACGTTAAGATTGATTTGTTTCGATAAGCAAAGGAATGATAGAGGAACGGAATCGGAAAGCAATAAACGGAACGAATAAATCATGATAAGGGTTAATGATGATTAATTAATAATAAAGAAGTAGAAGAGAGGAAGAAAGAGGTCGTTCATCAGTGCATACTACTATAAATCACACTAAGTGTCTGATGGGGGAAGAGGGAGAGGGAGAAGAAGGAGAGGGAGAGGGATGACAAGAGGAAGAGGGAGAGACTGAGTGGGCGGAGTTTAGAAGGAAGAGTAGGGACGAATTAGTGTAGTCAATGACTACTGTAGATAGAGGAAGAGAAAGAGGGGAGTGAATTATGAAGATGAAGAAGATTGTATGAGAATGAATTGAAATTATGAATGATTGAGAGTATTTGAGGTAAATGAAGAAAGAAGAAGAGAAGAAGAAGAAGAAGAAGGAGAAGGAGGAGGAGATGGAGAGAGGAAGTAATTATGAATGAGACTAAGGTAAGTGATAGAATGAATGACATTTATGGGAAGGGGGAGGGAGAGGGAGAGACTAAGAGGGAGAGGGATAAGGAGAGGGAGAAAAAGGACATCGGAGGGCAGGGTGGTGTAAATCACTTAGTGGAAGCTGTATATCTATGTGACAGTCTATGTGTTGCGTTGTTTCAGTAAAGCAGATGGAGAGGAAGATGGAGAGAGGGGAGAGGGAGAGGGAGACGGAGGGGGAGAGGGAGAGAGAAAAGGAGAGGGAGAGAGGGAGAGGGATAAAGTGATTTGTCTTTCTAAGAGTATTTGTCTCATGAATATGAATGATTACCCCCTTAAGAAAAAAAAAATGAAGCACGAATTGTGATAGAATACAATGATAAGAAAGAGTAGAAGTAAGAGGAATAGAGAGAGGGAAAGAGGGGGGAGAGGGAGAGAAGAAAAAGGAGAGGGAGAGGAGATAAGGAGAGGGAGTGGGGAAGAGAAAGGAGTTTAGAGAATGGAAAGAATGTAATGGAAGCAGTAGAAGAAGAGCTAGCAGTTGAATATGTGGTAAGTCGATAGAGTCAAGTTAGGGTAGAGAGAGAGGGAGAGAAGGAGAGGGAGAGGAAAAGGGAGAGGGAGAGGAAGAGTAAGTACGAGGGAAAGAGAGAGGTAGGATGCTTGAAAAGCAACCTTCAATGGAGATGTGACATGATATGTATACTCATAGACTATGATGAATAACCATCTTTCTCTAAACCTCTCCTACTCTCCCTCTCCTTCTCTATCTCTCCCCCCCCCCCTCTCTCTCTCCCTCTCCCTCTCCCCCTCTCTCTCTCCTCCCATATCTTGTTAATCTCTCAGTGTTAGTTCAATATCTCGATTAGATCTAAAGATATCAGTCCTCTTCTCTTCTTATTCTTCTTTCAATTCATTTACATAGACTGCAGTCACAGTATTCTTTCTCTTTCCTTTTAAGGTGAATTTGAAGCTCTTCGCTCTAATCACACTCTCTCGCTCTCCTCTGCGAGAGAACGAGAGCGAGAGGGTCGGCGAGAGAGTATTGTGGGGAGAGTTAAATTAGCTCTGTGCCTCCCTTTAAAGATAGATTATTATAAATGAGATCAATATGATAGTATTGAAAATCGTATAAATAGTGTAGTTAATATTCATTTGTTCTATCATTTACTTTATTTCTCTTGTATATTATTGAAAGGCCTATAAATACATATGACAACCGTATAGATGTACTATATCAGTGATTATCAATTATTACATGTCTAGATCATTCTTCTCAAAGGAACTCCGTATGGTAAGTTGCATAACTGTATCGCTCCATATGTTTCTATCTCTTGATTCCCTCCCTCTCCCTCTCCCTCTAGGATCTCTCCCTCTCCCTCTCCTTCTTATCCCTCTATTGTCTTCAATCTGTCATGATCCTCTTCATCTCTTTGTATAGCCGCAGTTCATTCATTACGTTGCTCAATACGATCGAACGTTTGCCTGTCAAGAACGGCAGAGAAGCATAAGGGGAGAGAGAGAGGGAGAGGGAGAGGGAGAGAGAGGGAGAGGTAGAGAGAGAGAAAGGGAGAGAGAGAGAGGGAGAGAGGGAGGGGAGGAGATATGCTATAGGGATAGTGACAATAGTCTCAACATGGATTATCGGTAGTCCTTTAATGTTCAAAATAAAGAAAGAACTGTTTATGTTATTGATTGAAGGTTTGCCATAGTTCATTATATTAGATAACATCAATACATGTCTTTCATATTTTCTTATTCTTTATATAATTTATATTTCATTTATTTATCATTTATTATAATTTTGATTATTTTATGTATTTTTTGATTATTCCACATCTCTGAAAATCTTTAAGGGCCTGCGAGCTAATTTTGCTCTCCATTCTGGCCATGTTTTCTCGTAGACAAAGAAAGCGAGAGAGTGTGGCCGGAGAGGAGAGTTTAAAATTAACTCTGTTGGTGTCTTTCAATTATTTGTACCATTTCTGAACTTCAGAGTTCTTCTTCTATAAAATGAGGTACCATCATAATCGTGTTAACTTTGGAATGTCTCATCTCATACAAAAACTGTGTCTTAAAAAAATTCGGAATTTTTCACGTTTTTTAATCTTTCTTTGGAGTAGTACGATTGTATTGATTAATCGTTCTCATTCTATTTCTCTCTTTATATATCTGTCAATTAGAGTTATATTATGATGATGGGAAGATCATTTAATCTTAGATAACTCCATCTAATTAATTAACATAATTATCTTTTGTATAATAATATTAATGATTTGTCCTTCGATGATAAGAGATCTAAAAGATGAGAAGATGAAGAAAAGGAATAGAAGAAGAAGAAGAAGAATAATCAATCATTGAGTGACAACTTGTATATCTATCGACCATGTACAATATAGAGATGGAATAGAATGATAGAAGAGAAAAGAAGATATAGAAGGATAGATTATGAAGGAAGATATTGTACTTTAGCAGAAGAGTTAACAATAAGTGAGAGAAGATGTGACAGAGAAGCAATGAATAATTTCATAAATATTGAACATATTTACAAAGAGAAAAATATGACTTTAGATTAGAGATTTATTCCGTATCATAATTGATTTATTCACTTATATTTAAGCGAAATTTAGAAAATAATTTTAATTGTAAAGGAATAATTCAGTTATTATATGAAATATTTCCCCAATTGTAAGGAATATTTCTGTAAGTTCACAATCTTTTAAAATCTTTAAGTTGAAGTCCAGCCAATATTTTCATTACTAAGCTGTACACAGAAATATAACGACAGATATTATGGTACCGACAAACTGTTTATATTTTTTAACCTCCAAAAAAAGAGTTTGCGCTTCTTTGAATAAGTTGGACAATATGTTTTGAAAAGGTGCGGGTGAACAGAAAGCTTCATTTCCCCATCCACTATCATATCTGCTCTAGTCAAGTCGAAGAATATTCTACTTATGGGCGCATAAGTAACGAAAATTATCTATATTTCATTCATTGTTGCAATTTGTTCATCTTATTTTTTCATATTTTATCGATTTTTGATAAATATTACAAAAAATATCATTATCACATTCCAAACGATTAACTTAAAATTGCCGGCAATTGCCACACCCCTGACATGCGTTAGACAGTCCGTTTTACTATCGTGAATAGGAGCTCACAGTAACCTATTGTCCCTCCCATGTGAGAGACATTAGAGGTTTTCATAAATATTCCCGGATCTCCGTTAAATCATAAAGTACTAGAACAGCTTAATCATTTATTTAATTTTTTAACATTTTAGATCAGTGATTAGATATTTCAATATTATATATATTAGATATTATGTCTCTTCATATGATTTGTCTTCAGAGAATAAAGATAAATGAGAAAAGAATCTATTCAAACATTATCCATTTAATTCATTGTCAATCCTATAGAATCAGTCGAATTTATATGTTTACTAAAAGACTAAATGATCGGTTTAGAAATAAACAACTTCAAATTTTTATTCTTCAAAGATGAATGACCAACATTGAAGAGTCGAATATCGATCATTTATATAATATCTAATCTACTTCTTTGTTGTCTTTTCTCATTCCTTCTGCACTGTTACATTTGCCTTACGTGCCTACGCCGTAACCCCCTCCGTCGCGTCGGATAGGAGACGGAGGGGGTTACGGCGTAGACACGTAAGGCAAATGTAACAGTGCATTCGTGATTGAAGATTTGAAGAAATCTCAATTATCATAGAACTAGGAATAAAAATAATCCCACATGGGATATAGCGGTAAATA